>JAJMBG010000020.1:0-172941 GCA_030565225.1 Allodekkera sacchari
TCCAATAACGAAATAAATAAGCAATCTAACCTGCCCCATTGATCTATTTCTCGAGTTCAAGAGCAGCTTGTCTTGTTTTCTGTAACTTGGCCAATCTTCTGTCTAAAAGCTCGTTGTTGTGATCCACCCATTTGTCAAAACAGTATCCTAGTCCAACCCACAAGCCTGCAGAGTATACATATCCCATAGGAAAGTATAATAGTGGAGCTTGTCTTATGCCCATCTGTAAAGCTCTAGCGCCGACACCTACCAACGTTAGTCGTCCACTTTGTAACCATTGAGTCCTTAGTTTTTTATACTTACCAAAGGCAGCCCAACCTAATAGCATATTGAGTGTATATTGTTGTCTGTACAGATAAAAGCTAGAAGTTTATGCTTCACACTATGTTCATTTCACAGACAGTTTTTTTTTTTATTTTTTTCCTGCGCGCGCCGATTCGTTGGAAGTGCGCATTATTGGCACGGATAAAATGGCAGA
This sequence comes from Allodekkera sacchari, assembly GCA_030565225.1. NCBI lineage: Eukaryota > Fungi > Ascomycota > Pichiomycetes > Pichiales > Pichiaceae > Allodekkera > Allodekkera sacchari. The sequence goes on from JAJMBG010000020.1 coordinate 479, forward strand.
TTGTCTGTGTTGCATATATTGTGTCGTGAAATGACGTCTTCTTAGACGCGTATGGTGAATGTACAAGAGTGAAAGGTGAAGAACCTATGCATCTGGTACGGCCATTCATTCGAGCTTTCCTACCAATGGAATCGGTGCAGACGTTTTTGGTGAGAATTTTAAGCATGAAAGATGCCTTTCTATGTCTTTTCGGGCAGCATATTTCTGTCCTTTCTCTACTTTTCTACCTTGTTGAGTGGATAGTCTATATTATTTTACTTTTTGTTTCTCTTTACTATGGCCAGACAGTCAGTCCAAGGGAGACCGAATTTGACTTGAAAGACAGCTCTCTCAAATACTCCTACATACCCGAAGTCGACACTTTTGCTCCTATTTGGTTTCTAGTGCTGTTTTCTTTCCCGCTACCACTCATACTAATGCTAATTACGACTCTACAGACGGGTCATGATTCAAAGAAGAGCAAGCTCTGGTCCTTTCACTGCTCAGCACTAGCACTTCTGGGAGCCCTAGCACTCCAGTTAGCATTAGTTTGCTGCATTAAAAACATCTCTGGGGTTCTTAGACCTGATTTCCTCAGTCGATGCTTACCCAGTCCTGATGCTCTTCTTGATCGGCCGCCACTTTCCATGGGAAATAGATCGATCTGCCAGACAGAGAACATTTCTTTGCTTAATGAGGGATTTAGAAGTTTCCCAAGTGGTCACTCATCCACAACTTTCGCAGCTGCTACCATCCAATTACTTTATACTTCTTCTAGATGGAAGCTATTCTCCCCCGGTAGCTGTTCCGCCAAGATGCTCATATCCGTGTTCTTCCCATTATTGTTATCGGCTGTCATCGCATTCTCAAGAATGTCTGACAATCGACATAGACTTCAAGATGTTTTGGCCGGTGGGATTTTTGGAATGATTTCTGCTTTTACAATCTACCTTATGTATTTTCCCATAGGTAAATCCCCGTATCCGCCAAGACGATTTCTTGACCAGGAGAGACATCAAAAGTTTTGGATGTTGGATAACAAAAAAGATGACTTGGAACCTACACAGACTCACAGAGTCACATTGAATCCCGAAATGTTTGACCACATGTTCCGGAGACAAGGAGGCCATGTCGTAAGTGCATGAAAGATTGAAGTACTCTACTTAAATCCAGATTTCTAAATCACAGCAGCGTACTGCGGAAACAAAATGCACTCTATAAACATATTTATATGGACATAAGAACGTGTCATCATTAAGATCAATCATTTACCAATACAGAAGCTGGAAAACACCACATCAAGGATATCATCGACACCAATAGCCTGCCCTGTAATTTTGCCTATTCCCTCCATACTGAACTTCAAGTTCTCGGTGGCCAAAACAAGGTCCTCCATTTCTTTACATACCTCAAACTCCTTGAATCCTTGTAAAACATCGTTAATTAATATATCTTGAGCACGCTTCGAGATAACGATAGGATCATCTCGATCGGTCCATGTGATTTTCTTGAATTTTGATGTTAGGTCTTTGACTAGACCATCAATTCCTTCATTAGTATAGCAGCTGATAAAATGGAAGCATGAAACATCGAGGTCAAATGTCTGCCTGCACCTGTCGAGCAATTGTTGCTTGCTAACATCCTTCATGAGGTCCATCTTATTTATAAGAATCAGCAACTTGCTGTGATCCAAATGGTTTTTAACATGAGACAGCAACTCGGTGTCAACATTTCCTTTCATAATTGATGTTTTCGAAACTATGACCAAGTTAATGTCCGAACTAGTCGATTTCAATTTTGACCTTTTGATACCCTCAACCTCAATTTCATCATTGGGAACACTCCTTATTCCGGCAGTATCACCCACCACACACTTATATCCATTGATCTCTAACGGAACTTCTATAGTGTCTCTTGTGGTACCTTCAATGCTGCTAACTATGGCTTTTTCGTCATTCGCCAGGACATTCAGCAAAGAAGATTTGCCGGCATTAGGCGGACCAATCAATGCTATACGAATACCGTCAACAAGAATTTGAGATTTTTGGACCTTTTCAATATAATTTTCCACTTCGGATCTTAGCTGCGAGACACTTTGTGCCACCTTGTCGAACAAGCTATTCACTTGCTCGATATCATGGTCCTCACCAAAGTCAATCACCGTAGTTAGCAATGCTACATTATTCAAGATCCGACCACGCCAGCCTTCAAATAGCTTCTTTGTATCACCTTTCATCGACGATAAAACGGAGACTCTCTGCATCTCTGTCTCAGAGTGAATCAAGTCATTGATTCCTTCGACTTCTGTTAGATCAAAATGACCATTTTGGAAGGCCCTTTTGGAGAACTCGCCGCGCTCTGCATATCTGACAGGAGAGTCCTGGCTGTTCAAGCTACCAATAGACTTGAGAACAGCTTTTATCACGGCGGTACCTCCATGAAGATGCAATTCAAGGATGTCTTCACCAGTGTAGGAACGAGGGTTCTTAAAATACAACAGTAGAGCTTGATCCAAGATGACGTTAGAAGTTGGGTTATACAATTTTCGGAGAGTTGCATATCGTGGTTTAGGCGGCGTCTTAGTCTTTGTTAGAGTTTGATAAATTCGAGTACATGCAGGACCACTGATTCGGACTACAGCAATTGCGGAGGTACCCGGAGGAGTAGATAAAGCATATATTGTAGGCTCTAAGCAAATACTAGATAATCGACGGACAAATACCTTAAGCATTTAAGCAAGGTAACTGCACAAGAATGTTGTGGAATCTAAAATATATAGAAAAAAAAAAAAAGAAAAAAAAAGTTCAGGCTGAAAAAAAAAAAAAAAAAAAACATGTCCGCGGACTTTGGTATGTGAAGAAGTGAAAAGTTAGAGAAGGTGGATTAAACCAGTACATGAGATCTACTGTGAGTTAGAGTCTGAAAAAGAAGGCAATAGAGAGGACAGTAGCACATCAGTCAGGGAAAAAATAAGCGGAAGTTTAATAGTGGATCTGAAGGAGAAACACAGGCCAAGTGAACAAAATATCATTTGAAACTCCAGTTATATTAATTTTATATGAAGGAGCGGAAGAAACATATATATATATATATATATATACATATCAATGGCTTTCAAAGAGGCGAAAAAAAGTAGGTAAATTCATGGGACGAGGATATTAATGTTTGAAATGAGCAAGCGAGCACTAAGTCGATTTAGACGTAAGGAAGGAATGACAAGGAGCGGAAATGCAGTGATTAAAACAAAGTGAGCCGTGGACGAGTGATGAAACATTCTGCTCGACCCGGGTGATGGATGCAATTAGTTGGTGTTATGCGAAATAATGAGAGAATGAATGCATGCATGCATAATAAAAAAAAAAAAAAGGAAAAGGACAATTGCACATGGTGGCTAGAGAGATGGTAAAGATTGGACAGACCAAGTGGACTGCCGATGCAGGCTTCTGGCATACGTTGAGGCGCCATATGTGCGGCAGCAACCCGGGAAAACATCTCCGGCGGAAGCTAGACGTCTCGAGAGCCAAGACTAGCAGAGGATATTAATGGACTGGGACACACGTGAAAAATTCCACTCACACAATGGTACAGCAGCCGGACTCGGGCTCCTTGTTGATGAGGAGACTTGCACGGGTGGCCAACTCAAACACATCGTCGACAGCCTCGCCGGTCTTGGAGCAACACTCGACGTAGCTCTTGGCGCCAATCAGCCTGGCAACCTTCTCGGCAGCCTCGGTGGTGACGTACTTCTGCTCGTAATTGGCGATGGAGCCGTCGTTGTCCGGGCGGAGATCCTTCTTGAGCCCCACAAGGATCACGGTGACGCCAGGACAGTAGTGCGCCACTTCTCTGGACCATTTGAGCCCGGCATTCTCGAGCGAGTCGGGCGAGTCCAGTGCAAAGGCTATGAGGATGATGTCTGCGCCGGCATACGAGAGTGGCCGGAGCCGCTCGTACTCCTCCTGGCCCGCGGTATCCCAGAGCGTCAACCTGACGGGCTTACCGTCGACCCTGCAGTCGGTGACATAGTTTTCGAACACAGTAGGATGGTACTCTGTTGGAAAGACGCCCAAGGTGAAGACGTAGAGAAGAGACGTCTTTCCGCAAGCACCGTCGCCCACAATGACGATCTTTCTCTTGATGATGCTGCTATCCGAAGCCATTGTAGACATGCTATTTCTATTATACACAGAGCACAAAGTGAGGGCAAAGTGTTGGCGGCGTTACAGGAAAAGCAAACGGTTATAAAGCAGGTAGAAGCGGCGCCGTGGGAAGAACAGCGTGGAAATGCGTGTGCCAGTGCGGGAAAAATTTCGGCCGCGGCGTGGAGGTGTCAGACTGGGGGGAGAGACCAGGGGGAAGAGACACCAGGGTCCTAGGGAAGGTAGGTGAAGCGGGCGCAGTGCTGGGTTGCAAAGGCCAGCAAGAACGGCGGAAGGCAGATGACTCAGCAGGATACGACTACGGGTTAGACGACCCAAGTACAGCGGCAAAAGGCTCTTGGTAAGGGCATGCAGCGCAGGCTTTGAAGCAGTTGCAGGCCGCCCATGAAACGTGGAATCGGTCGGCGCTTGTCGATGGTGTCACCACCGCGCACGTCTACCGGGGGAGCACTTAACGGTGGGCTTAGCGCTCTGCGCCGAGCTGCTGCTGCTGAGCCTGGTAGAGAGACGGCACAGGAATGCGTGAGGCCAAAATCCAGCCATAACCGGCAAGGTAAACAAACGTGCGATGTGTCGGTAATGGAAACCTAACGTATCTGGCACCAGGATGTGCTCGGTGACCGACAGCGGCACTGCCAGGTACAGAAAAGCGCAGCCAAAAGAGAACGACTCACGCTAACGAGTAATGCCAGTAGTCCAAATCGGTGCACTGCGATTTACCCTTTGCGGCGGGTCTGCCGCTGGCTCCGCCACGCTGCTGCGCCACCACCTGGGGGTCTGTATTTTGGCACTCTGCTGTAGCAGGCAGCTCACCGTCACCACTCTGCAAGCCATGATCATGTAGAGCAGTGTGACAGACTTTCCAAGAAGTGTAACATTGACCTGCGCAGCCGCTGGCGTTCCAAGTTGTTGACTGTGTGTGGCTGAGTTGGCCGAGCATCTTTTACACAAAGCAAGCGCCGATGCACCAGTGAGGGCCCCCTTGCCAGCGAGTTTCCATCGAATTCAGAGAACAGCAGCATGCAACAACGCTGTTCCAAGATGGTTCGACCAGGTACAGACAGGCCTGTGTGCCTCGAAGTCCACCGCTCATGGCTGCCGGAATTGAATTTTTACGTAAGCGGCCGGAATTAGCTGAGGAGCTCATTGACTGCGAGGTTGCGCGCTTCAAGAAATGCGCGGTGCACATACATATACCTGTGTCAGGGCTCCGCCGACGGATTACGTAACGGCAAGTCGTGTCAGGCAGGCAGGCAGGCAGGCAGGCAGGCAGGCAGGCAGGCAGGCTGAAAGAGATTGCACCAAAACGGCTCTGTTCTGCGTGGTATCTGCTGCTGTAGTATTTGGACGGCTTTTCTACCGTTATCTCTGCTGCTGCCTGAGGTATCCCTGGTTCTTCTTCTCCTTCACTCTCACAGTCTTGGTATCGCGTGCACCGCCACATCCACATCCACATTCACATCTACACCGAGCACATCGGAATTGCCTCATTATGCAAATGATGATGTGGCTTGCCAGGCGCTCCCAGTTAAAGCTGCTGTTAGTTGCGTTAGTTGCACACATGTACTGCTGGATTTCCGCCAATTTTTGCCAGTGGCTCATAACACTACTTCCTACAGGTTTTGACGCCACTGCAATTCAAGATATTGAGATTTCTTTTTTCCTTCATGGTCCTGCCGTAGCGTAGTAGCGTAGTAGCGTGGTAGCGTGGTAGCGTGGTAGCGTGGTAGCGTCGTTCTACAGCTCGTTAGATCCGATCTCTTTCTCTCTTTCTCTCTCTCTCTCGGTGTAGGGATGCTTCATCCTCCATCCAATCGCAGGCCCCTAATTTGAGTGCTACTCACACCAAAAAATTTTCGCACCACGCCGTAAGACGTCTCTCTACCGGGGACGATGGCTACTGGATCTGCCGCTGCGAAAAATCCACACACCGAGATTGGAGGAAAAACAGTGAGTAGCGAATTGAAAAGGAAGAAGCGAAAATAAAAATTAACAACGCAAAGTTCAACTTTCCTCCTTAAGATAATAGTCACCGGGTAAACAATGTTGTCAAGAGTGTCTCTCAGAAGCTTCAGAAGCGTGGGTCTAGGTAAGTAAAAGTTTCGGTGGATGGAGCCCGGGTTCTGGCGGCGTTTTAGTGCCCAACCACAACCCCCAGTTGCTGGGTCCAATTCTCTCCATCACTATTCTCTTTCTCTGCGTTACTAACCCCCAAACCACAGCCACTAGATCCTTTTCTACAGCCCCTGCAGCCCTAAAATCCACATATGACTCTCCAGATTTCACTAGCTACTTGAACAAATCCAAGGGTACCACCAACAAGTCCAGAGACTACGCCTACTTTATGGTTGGTGCCTACGGTCTCTTGGGTGCTGCCGCCTCCAAATCCACGATTGAGTCGTTCTTGGCAACCATGTCTGCCTCTGCCGATGTGTTAGCCATGGCCAAGGTCGAAGTCAAGTTGAACGCCATTCCTTTGGGCAAGAACGTTGTCGTCAAATGGCAAGGTAAGCCAATCTTCATCAGACACAGAACGTCCAGTGAGATCGAAGAGGCCAACGATGTCGATGTTGGCTCGCTTAGGGACCCACAGAAGGACTCTGACAGAGTCAAGAAGCCGGAATGGCTAGTCATGATTGGTGTGTGCACACACTTGGGTTGCGTCCCTATTGGAGAAGCTGGTGATTTCGGCGGATGGTTCTGCCCATGTCATGGTTCCCATTACGATATTTCTGGAAGAATTAGAAAGGGTCCTGCTCCATTGAACTTGGAGATTCCAGAGTACGCTTTCGGTGATGGAGACACCTTGGTGATTGGTTAAGCGTCATGAATTTATGTATAACTTTACCTGCTATTTTTCTTCTATTTATTTATTATTTATTAAAATAAATCATGTTACCATGTAGGTGCATGGTAGAGCAAAAAAAAAAAAAAATCATTCCTTCTGGGTTCGACTTATGGGTGGCCAGAGGATCATGACATAAGTGTATTACGTATGCTCACCTTTGCCGACTGACACCTTCATAACCTGAAGCACTTTCGGAAAAACCTGGTTTACTGGGCACAATATCCAAATCAGGCTTGTAGTATTGCGGTACTAAGTCGAAGCTGACGTTCATTTCTTTTCTGTAGAGTGTGCAGAACCAAATTGCAGTCTTGAGTCAGTGATCAATGGCTTCGATGGCTTTGGCAAAATAGCAAGCAGCTTTTTTTTCTTCTTTGTCGGCAGAGTAATTAGCCTTGTACAAGAATGCAACAGTAAATATTAAACATTAAACGATAGGCACCTGGTCAGAAGCTGTCTTTTTGCTTTGCTACGTCAAGTCAATTACTTGTCCGATTACCTCTAGCATTCGAGGCAGTGGATAGCATTCATGCATGACGAAGCCAGGCATGAAACATGGTGCTACGGCGCTACAAGGTGGTTAAGTCTCGTAAGTGGCCCAGGCAACCAAAGAAAACGATGCTTTCGAGTCGGTTTTCACCACACACCGCTTTCTTTTTCATATGCTTCTCGATCATGTCCCAGAGTCCCAGTTCTTCTTCATTCATCTTCACACATGTTGATCGCGCAGGTGTATATAGAGAGAATCTCCTCGCTACGATCTTCTCACTACGATTCTCTCTTAGTAAAAAGATATGGACCAGGAGATTGCCGGGCGAACTTGGCAGAAGAAGTTCGAGAATGTACCTACATATATAAGGCTTGTAAGGAAGTTCGATGATTTCGATACCGTCGATTGGGTGGATGAGGCATTCAAAGAGAATGCCACATACTTCAAGGAGTTGAACCGGTCTCGAAGATCCAGAAACAGTCATAATGACCAGGAGGAAGGCCGAACTTTTGTGATAGACGAAGAAGACGGGGAAGAAGATACAGGAGACTCCGAGGCTCATGCACCACAGCAACCGCAGACAGCTAGGGTAGATTATTTCACCCATTTACGTAAGGAGATGCGCCAGATTGGAATCATCCGAAGCCGGTTGTGGATCACGTTTCAAAGCTGGATAGCATTGACTATCATAGGCGCAATGATTGGATTGATTGCTGGAAGTGTCAACATCTTGACAGAATGGTTTGGAAACCTGAAGGAGGGCTACTGTAGCTCTGCGTTTTATCTTAACCGAGACTTTTGCTGCTGGGGAGAGACTGCAGACCAGTGCACAGACTGGCACGCCTGGTCCTCGTCGCCACTCTTTAAGTATGTTGCATTTGTAGCCATCTCCGTACTGTTTGGCACAGTTGCAGCGGTGTTGTGCAAGTTCTATGCGCCTACAGCCGCTGGTTCTGGCATCTCAGAGGTCAAGTGCATTGTGTCAGGCTTTGTTATGGACGGCTTTCTAGGCTGGTGGACACTTCTCATCAAAGGAATAGCTTTGCCATTGACAATTGCATCGGGCTTAAATGTCGGGAAGGAGGGCCCCAGTGTGCACTATGCTGCATGCGTGGGAAACGTTGTTTCAAGGCTCTTTGCAAACTTCGAAAATTCATACATGAATCAGTCCCAGTTTCTTACTGCTGCTTCTGCTGCCGGAGTTGCAGTGGCCTTCGCATCACCCATTGGTGGTGTTCTTTTTTCTATCGAAGAAATAACGTCGAACTTCAAACTTTCAACCGTGTGGAAGAGTTACTACTGCGCATTGGTGGCCACCGGGGTATTGTCTGCGATGAATGCGTTCAGAACAGGTCAGATCGTGCTCTTCGAGGTGACATTCGAGACCAGCTGGCATTATTTTGAGATCCCTATCTTCATCATCTTGGGCGTCTTCGGAGGATTTTATGGAATAATTATTGCAAAGTATAACATCAAATGGGTGGCTTTCCGCCAGAAATACTTTGGAAATAATGGAGTCAGAGAAATTGCATTGCTCTGTCTTTTAACTGCACTGATTGGCTACTTTAACGAGTTCATTCGTTTGGACATGACCGAGGGTATGGGCATTTTATTCCATGAATGCGTCAAACATACAGTCAGCAACGGAGAATCTGTCGAAGACTACTTTGAACACGATATTTGCCGAGCCTCCGAGTCAAGTTCCAAACTATGGACAATGGTATTCAGCCTTTTTTACGCAACTATTCTCAGAATGATTTTTGTCATTATTTCCTACGGTAGCAAGATTCCATGCGGAATATTTGTTCCTTCCATGGCCGTTGGAGCAACATTTGGCAAGGCTATTGGTCTCATGGTGGAATACTTCGTAAATGATCCCGATATGTGCCGGAATGGAGGCGACAGCTGCATTATTTCGGGCACTTACGCCTTTCTTGGTGCTGGCGCAGCACTTTGCGGAATCACACACCTAACCTTAGCAGTGGTAATAATCATGTTTGAGTTGACAGGTGCTTTGAAGTACATAGTGCCGACAATGATTGTCGTGGCAGTCACAACGATCATTAATGAGAAGCTCGGCAACGGCTTTGGCGGAATTTCTGACCAGATGGTGCGCTTCAATGGAATTCCATTTATAGATGCCAAGGAGGAGCACAACTTAGGTGATTATACTGCCGGAGATGCAATGGTCAACGAAGTTCTCACTTTACCCAACACAGGTCTTACGTACCATGATTTGGAGGTGTTGCTATCGAGCACAAATTTTAGACTATTTCCGATCGTCAAATCCCAGAGTAGCAGGGCTGTGATAGGATTGCTGGGTAGAAAGCAGCTAGTCTATGCACTGGGCTCGTATGAGCATGGTAAAAGTCCGAATACTCCCATCCGGTTTGTGTCAGAGACCACAACCTCAAGAATTATTGAAGATTACAAAGATACGGAAGAGACGCATCCTGATGCAATTTTGCTGGAGAAATATGTCAGATTTGATATTTTTAGATTGGATATCAGCTGCTCTTTGTACAAAGTGCTAGACACCTTTGTTAGGTTGGGCCCCAAGGTTATAGTAATTGAAAAGGAAGGAGATTTAGTGGGAATTATCACCAGAAAGGACTTTATCCGGTTTGAATTGTATCTATATTACAACTCTCACGGAGATATATTTGTCTCTGAGCAGGATCAGTTGACATTTGCTGAACTATGGAAGTTGTTCAAGAAAATAGGTTCTGGATTTTCATTAATTAAAAGGCAATTACCAGGAACTCACCGTGTCCAGCATACGAGAACAATGCTACATGAATTTACAGGAGAATAAAAGTTGTTAAGAAGAAAAGTTCAAGACGCTAGCTTGTGGGAGTGGATGTCTTGATAGGTGAATTTGGGAGCCAGGCCCGAACAGCGATACCATTACACAGGGGGAAGATGAGGACAGTCAGATAAAAGGCTCCATCCAAAGCTACAGGTTGCAGGGAAGGAGGCAGAGGGGGACCCGAGAGAAGAGGTTAGAAGTGCCAGTGTACAACAAAATAAGTATACAATTCTACAGAATCTCTAGAATAGAAAAAAAACAGAACGACCGAACTCAATGACCTGGAGTATTTTGTAAATAGAAAACGCTACTGTAAGAATAGGTTGGTCTGGCAGCCGAGAAAAATTGGCAGCTGCTGCCGTTATCATCTTTTTTTTTTTTTTTTTTTTCTGGGTTTATGCCAAGAGCTCGGCCGAAGCAGAAACTATCGAAAATCCACAGAGAAAGCTACTACTATATGTAGACTTTATGGTTCACTTTCATGCCTCAACCAATACTTCGTCCATATAGATATGCCACGCCAAACCTCAACCTGCGTGCGCTTTTCTACAGTGCAAGCCGGCCTTCTCCGTAGTCATCACTTCACCAGCTGCATTTGACGATGCTTCCGAGGTATAGCCTCGGAAAGGTGTCAGCAAATTTTCTTCTGTGCTTATCAATGAAGTGAGGTGATTGGCTGCAACGGTGCTCCTGATAAGCCAGTGGAACTGGGTGGACAAAACGCTATACAACACACAACCAGCTGCTGGTCCCCGATCTAAGGCCATGCTAGCTTTCCGCCCTAGAATGGCCGCCGATTTCCGCTGTCTTTTTGCCGTCTTCGCCGCCTTTTCAGCCTTGCTCTCTTTCCTACTTGACTGTCTTTCGCATTCGCTACACCGAGTGATTCCTTTTTAGGAACATCGCTATCGCTCGCATATCAGGCGGCATTTCTTGGAAGGATGGATGTCCGATAAAAGAAAAAAAAAAAAAAAGAAGAGGAGGACTTAGGCAGCAACTTAATTAATTTGGCAGCACTGTTTTCTTTTACCAGTTTCTGCTAGAATTAGTTTTTCGTCTTATACTCCCTGTAAAATGGCCCCAATAGCAGTCCAGGAGCCAGAACCTGACATCACCCAGATTCCTCAGGAGCTCAGCTCGATTCCATTTACCAATACTATCCAGTTCTTTTTGAATGGAGAACTCAAGGTCATCAGAGACGCAGATCCAGAAGAGAGGTTGATTGACTACATTCGTGATGACTGCGATCTAAAGGGAACTAAGGAAGCATGCTCCGAATCCGGATGTAATGCTTGCTCTGTTACCGTTGCTTCTGTGGTGTATCCACATGGTTCCACTACACCTGCCATCCACTACAAGGCTGTCAACTCATGTGTGACTCCTCTTCTATTGGCTGATGGTAAACACGTCATAACTGTTGAGGGAATAGGAAGCTCAAGCAACCCACATCCCGTGCAGGAAAGAATTGCCAAGTTCCATGGTTCGCAGTGTGGTTTCTGCACTCCAGGTTTCGTCATGGCCTTGTACGCTTTGTTAAGGGAGAAGAACGGCGTTGTTTCGGTTGCAGACATAGATGAAGCACTAGAGTCAAACTTGTGCCGATGCACTGGTTACATGCCAATCGCCGATGCCGCATACTCGTTTGCATACGACTCCGACAACTACAACAAGTCCAAGGTTAGACCTTTTCTCAAGAACAAGGTGAAATCGACCTCTGCATCCGGATTCCTTGATGGATACACCAATGGAAGTAGCAAGGGCAACGGAGTTTGCGCTCTAGGCGAAAAGTGCTGCAGATACAAGAAGCCTACTAACGGAGAGTGCAAGGCAGCCGATGGAGAGTGTTGTAAAGACAAAGCCAATGGAGAGTGCTGTAAAAACAAAGCCGACGGCGAGTGTTGCAAGAACAAGACAAACGGCGAGTGCTGTAAGAAGGGAAAGAAGTTGGATCCAACTGCTACCACCGAATTTCCGGAAACTGAGATCGATATGAACGCTGTGTTCACACCTTACGGTCTTCCTCTGAAGCCATACAAGCCGGAAGAAGACATTCAGTTTCCTATGAAGTTGGCTGCCATGACTCCAAAGCCTATATTTTACGGTACCAGTCGTAAAGTTTGGTTTAGACCAACCACAAAGCAGGAGCTTTTGAGAATCTATCAGTACTACCCAAGCGCCAAATTGGTTGGTGGAGCCTCCGAAGTTTTGATTGAAGTCAAATTTAAGGCAGCGGACTACAAGGTGAACATTTATGCCAATGATGTCCCGGAGTTGAGAACTTGGGACTACATTGAAGGTAAAGGTCTTGTTTTCGGTGGTAACTTATCTTTCATCGAACTAGAACAGGTTTGCGAAAACCTTGCCGAGAAGCTAGGAAAGACTGGTAAGGGTCAGGTTTACTACCAGATCTCGGAGCAATTGAAGTTGTTTGCCTCCAAGGCCGTCAGAAATGTTGCCACTGCTGCAGGTAATATTGTTACAGCCTCACCAATCGCCGATATGAACCCTGTCTTTGTTGCTTGTGGTGCTATAATCACCACAGAGAAACTGAATGCTCAAGGTGAGCTGGAGGTGAAAGACATCAACATGAGAGATGATTTCTTCACAGGTTACAGACGCACGAAACTGCCTCCTGCATCGATAATCACTAAGATCTTTGTTCCGGAAACGCAAGATAATGAATTCATTCACTGTTTCAAGCAAGGAAAGAGAAAGGATGATGATATATCTATTGTTACAGCCTGCCTTAGAGCACAACTCAATTTGGAAGGTAAGATTGAGGACAGTACTCTAGTTTACGGTGGTATGGCTGCCATGACTGTTCAAGCCAAGAACACTCAAGCTTTCTTGAAAGGAAAGTCAATTTTCTCGGAGGAATTTGCTGAAGATAGCTGCAACATTTTGGCCAAGGATTTTGATCTCCCTTACAGTGTTCCAGGTGGTATGGCTTCTTACCGTAGAGCTTTGACATTGTCATTCTTCTATAAGTTCTGGCAATACATGTTAAAGACGTTTATCTCTTCATCGGAGCAAGTTATTTCACTTAGGGAGAAACTTCTTGATTCAGACTCTTTGTCCTCCATCACCAGAAATCAAAAGCATGGATGGAGAGACTTGCTAAATCCTCACGAAGGTAAACTTATGGGCAAACCTTTGGTCCATGTTAATGCTATAAAGCAGGCTGTAGGTGAGGCTCAGTATACAGATGACTTACCTCCTCAACGTCGTGAGATATTCGGTGCCCAAGTCTTCTCTTCCAAAGCACATGCGAAAATTTTGTCTGTTGACTGGTCCAAGGCTCTAGAAGTGGAGGGAGTTGTCGGTTATGTCGACATCAACGATCTTCCAAGTAAAGAGGCCAATCTTTGGGGTGCTTTGCCATTTGGTAAAGAGCCATTCTTTGCAGATGGAGAGGTATTTTTTGTTGGTCAAACTATTGGTGTTATTTTGGCAACCAACAAGCACAGGGCATACGAGGGTGCCAGACTGGTTAAAGTAGAGTATGAAGAACTTCCTTCAATTATTGCTGTTGAGGATGGTGTCGAACAGAAGTCATTCTTCCCAGATAAAAGAGAGACTAAACTTGGTGACTGGGAAAAGGCTTTCAAGGATTCGAAATATTATATTGAGAATACTGTCAGACTTTCTGCTCAGGAGCACTTCTACTTTGAGCCACAAAATTGCTTGATTCTTCCTCAGGAAGATGGTGAGTTGAAGGTCTATGCCTCAACGCAAAATCCTACCGAGACTCAGCTTTACGCTGCGCAGGTTACTGGAGTTCCAAGTAATAGAGTCATCACGAGAGTGAAGAGACTTGGAGGTGGATTTGGTGGTAAAGAAACTAGATCAATCCAGCTATCCAGTATTGCCTGCGTTGCTGCCAGAAAGTTCAATAGACCTGTCAGAATGCAATTGAACAGGGCAGAAGATATGATGACCTCTGGTGAGAGACATCCGTTCTTGATCAAGTACAGGGCTTCTATGGATGAAAACCTGAAGTTCACCGGTCTAGATATGGTCTTATATGCCAACGCTGGTTGGTCCATGGATTTGACTAGAGGTGTTATAGATAGATCGGTTCTTCATTCTACTAACAGTTACTACTTCCCTAATGCCAGAGTGTGTGGTATACCGGTCAAGACTAACACTGCTTCTAATACAGCCTATAGAAGCTTTGGTGCCCAAGCCGGTTTCTATGGTGTTGAATCCGTTGTCACGCAATTTGCTGAGAAATTGGGTATTGATCCTGAAGGGATAAGAGAGAAGAATTACTATGTTCCAGGAAAGGGCGAGACATTCCACTACAAGCAAAAAGTTACGGATGACATGGTCATCAAAAAATTGGTGCAGCAAAACTTGGAGCAATGCAACTATGATAAACTGAAGAAGGAGGTAGATGATTTCAACAGCAAGCACAAGTGGATCAAGAGAGGTATATCTCACATTCCTGCCTGCTTCGGAGTTTCCTTCGGAGTTTTGTTCTTAAACCAGGCTGGAGCCTTGATACACATCTATGAGGATGGCTCATGCCTTGTCTCTCAAGGTGGTGTCGAGATTGGACAGGGTATCTCTACGGTGATGAGGATGATTGCCGCCAACGAGCTTGGAATTCCATTTGAAAAGGTGTTCCTAAGTGAGACGACCACTGAGGCAGTTCCGAATACATCATCCACCGCTGCTTCTTCTGGATCAGATTTGAATGGTATGGCAGTGAAGAACGCATGCGAGAAGTTGAATGCGAGATTAAAGCCTATCAGGGAGATGCTGGACAAGAAGAAGGGAGAGGGAAATTACACTTGGGAAGAGCTTATTACAACAGCATACTTAGAGAGAACGTCTTTAAGTGCCACAGGTTTCTATAAGACGCCAGATATTGGATTTGAATTCGGTGATCCAAATCCAAAACCAGCTTTCTTCTATCACACCCAGGGCTCCGCAGTGTCTGTTGTGGAGGTGGATACTTTAACAGGTGATTGGGTTGACTTACAGTCACATATCAAGATGGATGTCGGTAAGCCTTTGAATCAGGCTATTATTTATGGCCAGATTGAAGGTGCTTTTGTTCAAGGTATGGGATACTTCACGATGGAGCAGTCATTGTGGATGAGAAGAAATGGAGGACTGTTTACCAAGGGTCCTGGTGCCTACAAGATTCCAGGATTCAGGGATATTCCTCAGATCTTCAACGTTTCCATGTACAAGGACAGTGACTACAAAAACCTTAGAACCATACACTCATCAAAGGGAGTTGGAGAGCCACCTTTCTTCCTTGGTGCCAGTGTACACTTTGCGCTAAGAGATGCAATTGGTAACGCCAGAAAGGAACATGGTATCGAAGCAGGCAGTGAAGGCCTGAAGTTCCAGGTTCCAATGAGTACTGAGAGAATTAGAGTTGATTGCGGAGATAAGCTCATGAAGGCGGCAACAGTTATTCCAAAGAAAGGAGAGAAGGACTTCTTTGTGGAGGCATGATAAATGTGCGAGGTTTATTTATTTGATCGATTTTAATACAAGATTATGCTGAGTGAACCGGTGAGTATGAATGATAGAGGCCAGAGGCAAGAGATGTAGTAAAATGTTAGGCAAAGAGAGGGGTGAGGTAATGCATGAAGTGCTGGTAGTAGGAGAAACAGCCATGAATAAGAAGAAATTCAAGGGTGTTATTTGGGCGGTTAGCCTTTGTACCCGGCATAGGTAGCCGAATCCGTTTTGCTTTTTCTGCCCGGTGACTTTTCTACAACTTTACTTTGACTGGGCTCGCGGTGTACTCACTGCATTAGGCAGGTGGGAGCAAGGTGAAGGTGAAGCGAGGCAGAAATCTATTTACTCAGTGGTGGCGGACCAGAAGCGTGATAAGGTGCAGGAAGCAGTAAGTAGACTTAGGGTATGGAGGAGTGTCATTACAAAACAGCCACATTAGGTTCATACATACTATTTTGCAGTAGACGAACAACCTGGCTTAGGCGTCTCACTTGAAGGTGATTGCTCGTCCGAGATGCATTAGGCAGGCTGCAGCGCCAGCAGTGGGATCTATTCGGGGATTGAGGAGCATGACAATCGGACAGAAAGATGGTGAGGGGTGCGGAATAACACAAAGAGTCATGATATCCGGAGTTCTACACACCTGACATCATCATATATACGGCAGAAATACAGGCTTGCAACTGCAGCGTCTTTGGATGAGTGACCCGATGGTTTGGCCGAGCAGATCGTCGTACCCCTCCTTGGCAGCGCGGAGAATCATCAGCCCTGGTAGCAGTGCGGCAACAGCAGAAACAACGATAGCAACAGCAGAAACAACGATAGCAACAGCAGAGACAACGATAGCAACAGCAGAAACATCTATAGCAGCAGCAACTTTGTCTTTCTAGAGTTTTTTTTTTCTTTTAATTCATTGCGTTTTTTGCTGGCGTGGTTGCAGCGTCATCGGGGCGGTTTGACGTGGTGGAAACGCCGGTGCGCTCAACAGGTGCAGTAGAAGAAATTTAAGCGGCGTGCGCAGGCTTGCACAGGGAAGGTGAGAACGAAGTGGCGCGCATATTACTAGCGAAAGTTACCTAATTGAGTATAAGAGAGCGCCAGAGATGACGGAGAACCGGGGCAGGTGCAAGAGACACGGCAAACAATGCGGAACTGAGCAGTAGAGAGCAGAGGCACACGAGAGAGAGAGATAGACAGCAAGAAACAAGGCAAGCTGTATGGACAGACAGCAGGCAAGCAGCATGACGTGCCTCTAGAACACTGATGTGGACCAGCATGAGCAGCTGGCGTGGATAAGATTAGTGCGCTAAGCGCCGGCCGGAAGTTGCCGCAGCGCCTGGCTGTAGATAACGCTACTCCATAGGCCGCGAGAGAACCAATAATACGGGAGATACATGTCAGGGATTGCAGCAAGGAGCACATCAGGCGAGAGAGTACACACGGCCAGCCAGCACTTGTTAGATGATACTAGGCGGCTGACCAACAAAAGATACAAAGAAAACTGGCGAGAACGAGACCCAGACTGAGACCCAGACTGAGACCCAGACCGACACTCTAGTTGCATTGTTCTAAGCAGCAGTTTTACATACCTTTTTATGGCTCCGGTACCGCAACACCCAACTACACACCAGCCATGCACCCGCCTTTACAGGTATAGACAGTTATAGCAAGCAAGCTCTTCTTTTTTTTTTTTTTCCCCTCTCCTTTGTGGACATAGATTCCTCCGAGTCCAGCATAAGGCGAGTCCAACCGACACTCCGCGCGTATAATTACCTTGTTGGACACCGGGCAGCTCCCCACGCACTCCTGATAAGAGAAAAAATTTTTCAATCCGGCAAGTGAGCCATGGCGGAATTTCCTGGGCCACCACCCTATATAAGCATGGGGTAGTAAGGTAGCAATTGTGATGCGGGGAAACCCGCTGGCTGACACTGCAATATATAGCAAGTCTAATTGATCTGTAGATTCAGTGTTTGAAGTTCGAACTTCTGTTAGTTGTTCTGTTCTTTTGTCTTTTACTGTCTATTGTTCTTTTCTACTTATAAACTGCAACACAATGAGTGATCCATCCAAGATTCCCGTCTACACCACCAGCACTGGATGTCCTGTCCACGACGCTTTCTCCACCCAGAGAATCCCTGTCAAGACTAATGGCTACAAGTACAAGCCTCCTGTCGGACCTCTTCTTCTGCAGGACTTCAAGCTGATCGATTCTTTGGCCCACTTCGACAGAGAGAGAATTCCCGAGAGAGTGGTGCATGCCAAAGGTGCCGGTGCTTTCGGTTACTTTGAAGTCACCGATGACATCACCGACATCTGCTGCTCCAAGTTCCTCAACACAATCGGCAAGAAGACTAGAATTTTGACCAGATTCTCCACCGTTGGTGGAGAGAGAGGCTCTGCCGATACCGCCAGAGACCCAAGAGGTTTTGCTACCAAGTTCTACACCGAGGAAGGTAACCTCGACCTTGTGTACAACAACACGCCAATCTTCTTCATCAGAGACCCAACCAAGTTCCCTCACTTCATCCACACTCAGAAGAGAAACCCCCAGACCAACTTGAAGGACGCCAACATGTTTTGGGACTACTTGACCGCCAACCCGGAGTCTCTTCACCAGGTCATGTACTTGTTCACCAACAGAGGTACCCCTGCCTCGTTCAGAACCATGAACGGATACTCGGGCCACACTTACAAGTGGTACAATGCCAAGGGCGAGTGGCACTACGTTCAGGTTCATTTCATCGCCAGCCAGGGCGTCCACAACTTCAGCGTTGAGCAGGCCGACGAGATGGCCAGCAAGAACCCAGACTGGAACACACAGGATTTGTTCGACAACATCGAAAAGGGTAACTACCCTTCGTGGGACTGCTACATCCAGACAATGACTCTCGAGCAGGCCAAGCAGTTGCCATTTTCGGTGTTTGACTTGACCAAGGTCTGGCCTCACTCTCAGTTCCCATTGAGACACTTTGGTAGATTTGTCTTGAATGAGAATCCACAGAACTACTTTGCCGAGATCGAGGAAGCAGCCTTCTCTCCTTCGAACACTGTCCCAGGTATGGAGCCATCTAACGACCCTGTCTTGCAATCCAGATTGTTTTCTTACCCAGATACCCACAGACACAGATTGGGTGCCAACTTTGCCCAAATCCCTGTCAACTGTCCACTGAAGTCCGGATCCTTTGCTCCTCAAATCAGAGACGGCCCAATGTGTGTCAATGGCAACATGGGTGCCACACCTAACTACGCCAATGCTTACAACCAACCCGTGCGTTACGTCGGCGAGGTCAGACCTGCTGGTAACAACAAGGACGAGGAGTACGAGGGTGAAGTTGTTCCTTACCACTGGGAGATCACAGACTACGATTTCTATCAACCAGGAAGATTGTGGGATGTTCTAGGCAGGACTGCAGGTGAGCAGGAGGCCTTTGTTCACAACGTTGCTGTGCATGCTGTTAATGCCAAGGAGGAGATCAGAGAGAGAGTTTATGAGTACTTCTCCAAGGCCAACCCTATCATCGGCCAATTGATCAAGAAGGAGCTTCAGAGAGTCGAACAGAATGCCAAGTTCTAAGTGAAAGAGGTCCTTGATGCTTGATTCTATTTATTTAAGCTATACTTTTATGTATTTATGTTTGAAATTAATGCTAGGCATATGGCGTAGCTAAGGCTTCATCGATCGGATGTTGCAGGGGTGCGATCCGGGAGTTAGATAGTATCCGTAACCCCACCAGCTACTTGGGTTCCCTACAGGGTGTACAAAGAGCTAGGCTGCCGTGCGTTTTGCGTTGTGCTCTTCTACAGAGACAAATCAATGACTCGCATCGGGAGTGTAACTGATCAGCTAGTTGCCCGAAGCATCTTCGGGCAGATCAGCTTATGCACAGCATCTTGCTGCAGTCACAATCCCGTACCAGATCTCAAATATACACTCAAATCCCGCACCGTTAGATTTATTCGCTTCAGGAATTGCTTGCTGATAACTCTGAGTCCACGGTAGATAAGATATATTAGACGCCGGACAAGCCACAATAGGAAAGTAGACCCACGCTGGTGAACCAGCCAATGTGCGAAGACCCGCCCGCAGGTCTTAAGGTTATCTAGTTTCCTCAATAGGAATCGTTTCGCGGCTATACTTCCCTGACGGATCGAATGGCTATAATAAGCTCAGTGGCCTCAGCGGCAGCTATATAAGGCGTAAGTAATTCGCAGTTTTCCGTATTTGACACAAGCTGGGACCTTTTTCTTCTCATCAACACTCGGTGTTTCATAGATACTAATAACAAAATGGCTTGTCGTTGTACTGAAATGGCTCAGAAGGCCGCTAAGGCCAGTGGATGCTGCTCCTCTGGCAAACAGGAGAAGTCCTCATGCTGCTCTTCCGCCAGTGGAAAGAACGGTGTTCCGAAGAAGTGTGCCTGTGGAACAGGATGCGGATGTCCAAAGTGTAACACCACCAAGATATAAGTGGCGGTGATAATGGGGCCACTCAAGGAAGTGTGCCGGCAACTAGATAGCTAGGATATAGGATAGTGAATCTAGAAAAATTAATCTGCTATAATGAGGAATAAAGAGTAGAAGAATGTTGGCAGTGGTGGGGACGGCAGTGCAGACGCTATGATGCTGCTGAGTGCATGTGGGGCCTATGTATGCATGCTACAAGTAAGTGCTGTCCAGTTGTAGAGTAAGAAGACGAAGACCAGAGACGAAGAGGTGAAAATCAGCCAGGTAGTTAACAGAGATCGCTGTAGCCATAGATTGGTGGTGGTGCTTCGGGTTCCAGGGTAGAGCGGAGGTGTACCGCGGACCTGCAGCAGCATACTGTGCAACTACGGATCGGCAAACTACAGAGTACGGAAGATGATCCAGGCTGTGTGGCGCCAAATTATGCTGTCTACTTTTGATCATGGGTCAACCTGACTGATCAAGGTTATTCGGCAGACATTATTGACTGCTGGTTTGCCTCCCCACCTTTCCACTCATTGCTTGCTTATCCACAAATCTTTCAACCGCACCAGGTCGCAGGGTGCGGTGTAGGGATGCTGCGAGATCTCCAGCGCGAGCAAATGGCTTGCATTCTCTCTCTTCCAGGTGCCTCGGAATATATTTATTTCACTGATGCTGAAAGAGCACAGAGCAGCAGCTTCTGCTCCCACCAGAAAACACCCAGCATCTAAAATCACATTCTTTGTGTAGTGTCTTTGTGTAGTGTCTTTGTGTAGTGTCTTTGTGTAGTGTCTTTGTGTAGTGTCTTTGTGTAGTGTCTTTGTGTAGTGTCTTTGTGTAGTGTCTTTTTATAGTTTCTTTTTGTAGTGTGAGACTTACTGCTTCGATCAATCCTGTGCCTTTTGGATCTTTCAGAAGCTGTTGCACTATTCTGCAGAATATGCCGTCTCCTGTATTGGCTGCGTCGCGTCGATTCCAGCTTCACATTTTACTCGTCTCTCATTTGTGCCCGCAGGCATTGGCAAAAAAAAAAAAATTAAAAAATTTTCGGCTTTGCACGCTTGCCCGCTCGCTCGTTGAGTGAACACACAAAAATAAAAAGTGCACCGTAGTTTTCTGTATCATCAGTGTGTTGATTAGTTGATACAACCGAACAAGGAGAGCGTTTCTTGTTGCATTACTCCGTTTCCCACAGAGATAACACACAAGCACGCACAGCAGAAATGTTGGGAGCTTCGAATTCGATAAAGAAGGTGGTTGGCCGCTCTGCAAGGCGGTTCATGGCCACCGTTCAAGATACTCCAAACAGAGTCCATGGAGGCTTGCAAGACAAGGACAGAATCTTCCAGAACCTATACTTGGGCAATTCCAAGAAATGGGGAGCTCCAAGTTACGACATCAAGTCGGCCATGAAGATTGGAGATTGGTACAAGACCAAGGAGATCGTTTTGAAAGGTGACAAGTGGATCATCGACCAGATGAAGAAGTCTGGCCTTAGAGGAAGAGGTGGTGCCGGCTTCCCAAGTGGTCTAAAGTGGTCTTTCATGAACCCTCCAGGATGGGAGAAGAACCCTGGTCCAAGATACGTCGTGGTCAATGCCGATGAAGGAGAACCTGGAACCTGCAAGGACCGTGAAATCATCAGAAAAGAGCCTCACAAGTTGGTCGAAGGCTGTCTTTTGGCCGGCCGTGCCATGAATGCCACCGCTGCATATATCTACATCAGAGGCGAGTTCTATGATGAGGCCGTCATTCTTCAAAACGCCATTGACCAGGCCTACCAAATGGGATTCTTGGGTAAGAACGCCTGCGGATCCGGTTACTCCTTCGATGTCTTTGTTCACCGAGGCATGGGAGCATACGTGTGCGGAGAAGAGACTGCTCTTATTGAGTCGCTAGAAGGAAAGGCTGGAAAGCCAAGAATGAAGCCTCCTTTCCCTGCTGGTGTCGGTCTTTTCGGAAGACCTAGTACGGTTACCAATGTGGAAACCGTTGCTGTTTCACCAACCATCTTAAGAAGAGGACCTGAATGGTTTGCTTCGTTTGGAAGAGAGAGAAACGCCGGTACTAAGTTGTACTGCATTTCTGGTCAGGTGAACGAGCCATGCACTGTGGAAGAGGAGATGTCCATTCCTTTGAAGGAGTTGATCGAAAAACACGCCGGCGGTGTCAAGGGCGGCTGGGACAACCTTCAGGCCGTGATTCCTGGTGGTTCCTCGACTCCTATTCTTACAAAGGAGGTCGCCGACGAAACCATCATGGATTATGACTATTTGAGAGGAATCGGTAGTGGTTTCGGTACCGCTGCTGTCACTGTCTTCAGCAACCAGGCCGATGTTGTCAGAGGTATCCAGAGATTACTTGCGTTCTACAGACACGAATCTTGCGGTCAATGCACACCATGCAGAGAGGGATCGACATATCTCTCCAAGATGATGGACCGTTTGGCTGCCGGACAGGCCAATGAAAAGGAAATCGACCAGGCACTAGAGTTGACATACAACGTTTGTGGTCACTCCATCTGTGCCATGGGAGAGGCCTTCAGTTGGCCATACCAGGGTCTAGTGAAGAGTTTCAGACCTTTGTTGGAACAAAGGATCAAGAACTACAAGGAAGCACACAACTTAGTTGACGGAGGATTGGAGAATGGTGGATGGCTAGAAACAGGAAAGGTGAAGAACGGTACCGTTGTGAATAATCCAATTCCAAAAGAAGCATTTTTCAACGGCGGTCATTAGATTCCCGAACCATATTCATGATATTTATTAGGATTATCATTGTTGATGTTTTCCTTTGGAAACAATGTTCCATTTTATATTTATTTAAATTATTTATTTATTTAGTCACATCCACCCATTTTTCGATTCGATAAGCAATAAAAACTGAAATTATTAACGAGATGTAAGAGCCGAAAAGTGAGGAGAAGAAATCATGAAATAGTTCGGCACTACAGCGGACAGAAGGCCAGCCTTGAGAGATTAGAATTCACAATTGCAGGAAGATCGATAGACCTCCAAGCCAATATAACTATGGGTAGGCAATTACTTGTGCAAGTGTAAGGACATCTATATAGACACAGTTTTTCAAATGGCCAGAATATTCATGTCTGGCGTCGGGAAATAGCCATTTGCTACAGTAATGACTACATCGTCTAGTATACCTGTTTTTTAAGTCGGACTTGAGCGGTCTAGCGATCCTCCGAATTTTTTCTTTTTCTGGTATCGTGAAATTAGCAATTCAGCACCTTTTATTGGCTAAACGGCTACACCACCAAATACACTGGTTGCACAGAAACGAGAAGCATTGACATCTGTTGAACACTGAAGATATCAAAGGGCCAAACGAAACGCTGAACTCATACCCAGGGCCTGGCCGAGGACCCTACAACATTGGATTTCGTTGAGAAAGTGTTGTATGCACGGTTCAACGTTCACAGTGACGGAGTAGCACGAAAAAAAAAAAAAAAAAAAAAAAAAAGATAAAAAAAAATAAAACTAAAAATATGAAAAGGAGTTCGCAAAACTCGATCTCCGTTGTTAAGTTTTAGGCCAAGACTCGTAGTTGTTGTATAGCGAAGCCATTCAGGCTATGCATGTCCATTTCGGTCCAAGCGCTTCGCCGGCGCTTATCATTTCCATCTGCACATGTGTCGATGCCAATTGTTTATTTTCACGTAGCTTTTATTAGCATCTTCTCGCATACGCACGCTTTCTGTGGTTCTAAAGAAAGTACCAATACTCGATATTCCCGCAGTGCCAGCTAGCATTCATTTTTCTTGTTGTTTTCTGACTCCGAGTTCGCAAGCGAATTATTTTTTTTTTTTTTTTTTTTTTTG
Organism: Allodekkera sacchari; assembly: GCA_030565225.1. Classification (NCBI taxonomy): domain Eukaryota; kingdom Fungi; phylum Ascomycota; class Pichiomycetes; order Pichiales; family Pichiaceae; genus Allodekkera; species Allodekkera sacchari. Next base: position 24,527 of record JAJMBG010000020.1, read on the forward strand.
TAGCTCTTTCTGTCTCTCCAGACGACTTTTTTGTTTTCTTCGTCAGACAACTATTATGAAATTCAGTCACGTATTGGTTGGCCTGCTAGTAGGCAGCCATGTAGCTTCTGCAGTTTTTCCAAAGATACAACCGGATGCCGATGTTGATCCTGAAGATTTGGTTGTGATCCAAGCTAAAGACGAGGCCGGTGGAAAAGCTGATGAGCTTGCCGGTAAAGAAGGTCAAGAAGAAGAAGAAGCAGCAGCAGAAAAAGGTGAAAAGCTTAGAGTGTCGTCGTTTGGAATTGAACCGGAGGACGACGAACATGGGCCTACTGCTCTGTCAGGTTCTCCGCTACATTCGTTTTTATTCAGTATATCCATGATAATATTCAGCGAGATTGGCGATAAAACCTTCTTGGTGGCCGCCATTATGGCAATGCGTCATCCCAAGTTAGTGGTATTTTCTAGTGCATTTTCCGCATTGGCTCTCATGACGGTGCTGTCTGCATTGGCTGGCCATATTCTTCCGACGTTATTGTCCAAACGAACCACGTCATTTTTGGCCGGAGTCTTGTTCCTTGTCTTCGGAACCAACTTGGTCCGGGAGGCGGCCATGGAGAAGGGAAGTGGGCTTGCAAACGAGATGGCAGAAGTCCAGGACGAGATTTCTGGCTCCGATATCAACTCTAGAAGTGAAGCTGTGGAAAGCGGTGCTGAGCACAAGCATCTTAGTCCGATTAATGAAGCATTGCAGAGAATATCAAATCTTGCATCGTACATTCTTTCGCCTGTCTGGGTCGAGACATTTGCCATGACCTTCTTGGGTGAATGGGGAGACCGGTCGCAGATAGCCACCATTGCAATGGCCGCAGGCTCGGACTACGTCTGGATAACTCTTGGTGGTGTTGTCGGCCATTGCTTGTGTACAGGACTCGCAGTGATTGGCGGAGACTACTTGGCTTCCAAGATATCGATGAAAGCTATCCTAGTTGGTGGTGCCACAGCCTTCTACATCTTCTCCATTGCATACTTCTACTCTGCATACTATGATTTAGAGTAATTCGGCGTTAATAAACGTGCGCTATACTTGTAACTGAGTAAATGAGAGCCTGTGTACTTGTAGCAAAGTTGTCGTACCAACGTTACGGCTACTTCAGCTTGACCGTTGTAACGCAAGCAGAAGCAGAAGCAGAAGCAGCAGCGGCACAGATGTGAAGGTAATGCGAATGTAGATGAATTCACCTACAGCATTTACAGGGCAGGAGAATAAACGTTCTGTCGGAAACACTGGGTTTTTTCCGCTGTTTCAGCAAGATTTTTGGCCAATGTAATGATCCAGGCAATGCATGCCGTCTCTTGTCTAGCCCAGGATCATAAAGCAGGACCCTGTCCGACACTTTTCACACCATTTGCTCGAGTCTGCTCCAACTGACGTCCTGCAGCCCCATATACACCTATATACATTTCTCCCTTTCAATCTGCTTCCTTTCCTTTCTCCTCAAACAGGTTCAGTCCTTGCGTCTCTCGTTGACTTGTCTCTGGATCTGCTCACTTGCATACTGAGAAATCTTGACGTCTGTTTGCTGCTTGAGGGTCTCAGTCTGTGGCTTCATCGACCTGTCATACTCTTCAATGCTTTCGTACTCCTGTTCCGGCCGAAGCTGCTTCACTTGCTGACTGCTGATCACTGACTCATACTCCTTCGACACCACTTTCACTATTTCGTCGGCTTTCTCTTCTAGATTTCTGTCTAGGCCTCCATTTTCCTTTATGTCGAACGCTGTCGTTTGCCGTGACTGCTCGGGATTGTAGTTGTGAAATTTCACGTCTTCGAACTTCTTCGGGACCGTCTTCCTCCGCTTTTCTCTCAATTCCTGGAGCCTTCTTGCACGATCACTCATCTCTACCATTTCACCTTGGTCCTACAAGCCGGCTAAGTGTGGCACACAAAGAAAAAAGACGTCTGCGGGTTCGTAGATAAAAGTAAAAATTCACTTTACCATCGGGTTGCTGCTGCAACAATATATAAATATCAGAGATCATCAGCACAAATTCAATCTTGCAGTTCCACTTGCTACATATGATTGGAATCACTTCCAGAAAGCCTTTATTCTCGGCGGCCAAAGTGCCTGTCCTAGAATTGCTTAGCATAAGACAGTTTCACCAGAGTGTAAGAGCGTTAGATGACTCTTCGAAAGGACCAAACTTCGACACCCACGGGTTTGTTGCACAACTATGTAAGGAGGGGTTTGACGAGAAGCAATCTCAGGCGGTGGTGAAGTTGATCAGCAAGGCCATCAACGATGGTATCGACAGATACGCATCGAACCTGATCACCAAAGAAACGCTTAACAAGATGTCGTACCAGCAGAAGGTGGATTTCTCCAAGTTGAAAGGTGAACTTCAGCTGATTGATAAGTCGGAGTTTAACTCCTTAAGAAATGAGCACGAGCGGTTGAGGAATGACCTTGAGAAGATGAGAACCAAGTTCAAGGAAGAGATTAACAAGAGTTTATCCAGTGTGAGGTTGGACTTGAGCTTGGAGAAGGGACGAATAAGGGAGGAATCGTCCATATATGATCTTAAGATCAAGGAAACAGACACAAGAATAAACCAGGAAATCTACAACTTGAAGGTGCAAATTGACAGCGTCAAGACAACCGTGATGCAGTGGCTATTTGGTGTCTGCACAGGTACCTTTGCATTGGTGTTGGCTTACGTCAGATTAATCGGATAAATAGGGGGCTAACTGGGGTGTCATTGTAAGTAAATGGCAAGAATTGACATATATAATGCAGAGAATGTATGTAGTCTTCGAGCGCAAGTATGCCCGTTACCAACTAGATATGGTTCCTGTGCACTGCTTTGTTGCTTCCAGCAGCTGGACCTGACATGGCGGGCCATCTCCGCTACTCTACGATTGCTTCAAGCTACATGCTGTAAAAGAAACCTCATGTTAAGCAAGCCAGTCTACAACTTCTCTATTATATCTATAGCTTAAAAAGCTCCTTCAAGATCTTGATGGTATCATCTGGGGAATGAACGTAGTGGCCAATTGTTCTCTTGTCGTTGTAGATTTCCCAGTCATTACCACCCTTGTAGCACTTGTCTCCAAAGAAATGGATGGTGTCGAATCCTTCCTTCTCAACGTGGTTCAAGCAGTATGTTTTATCCCAGCCGGTAGGAAAGACGTCAAAAGAGATCTGACCACCAATGGAGTAGGTGAGGCCAATATCTGGGAACTCTTTCTTCAAGGCATCCACCATTTTCTGTCTGACCTTGTGTTCTAAATCAAACTTCTCGTAGTCGATTCTTTCCTGTGTAGAAGCGTTTCTACCAATTGGAGAAACATTGACCATTCCCTTTCTAAACTCGATGAAGGTACCTCTTCTGATCGGAAGGTCGATCTCCGACAAGTATTTGAGCATGAACTTGACCAACTTGTTGTACTTGTCTTCTCCAAGCCAGTTGATGAAGGTCTGTGAAGCGAATGGCTTACCCATCTTGTAAGCGGTCAAACCGTTTTCGGAGAAACAGAAGTCAAAGTTGTCCAAGACATCATCTCCAAGCTGCTCCTTTTGCTTGGCTAGATCGGATCCACCAACAAAACCGATAGCACACTTACTTCTAACTTGCTTAAGCGTCTTTTCCATCTCTGGAGATGCAGTAAGTCTGGCTGGGGTAAGAGTACCGTCGACGTCAAATAGACACAAGGTCTTTGGTTGTTCTCTATCTTCGAATGACATTCTGAATATGGGCTTGATCAGTCTAAAAAATTGTTTACAGAGCAAGAAAGAAAAAAGTAAGCGGTGATCGGAGAAAGCAGAGAGGAAAAAATAGGAAAAAAAAAAAAAAAAAGCAACACGCTGGTTCACCAGTGTCAGCTACTAACTACGTGTTGGAATCGCGGAAAAAGTTCGTTAAGAGACGAGTCCTGAAAATAGTTACCCCGTGAGATTAGGAGGAGAAAAAGAAGACGAAGAAGAATTCGGAGGGGTGAAAAACAAGAACTAGTAGAACAGATGCAGGGCAAAGTGAAAAGTTGATTTGTGAAGTAGAGTAGTCGATACTGGGAAGTCAGCCTGGCTGGTGGTGCGGCCAGCAGGGATGCTGAGCAATGCTACCATGCTGCTGCTGCTATACCATGCTGCCTACTGCGGCTAGCGATGGAAAACAGGTAATTACACAGATTTTCTAAAGTGCTAGAACTGAGCGAAAATTCAGCAAAGCACGAGCGATGTCCCGACAAAAACGGAAGCCTGAGGCTCAAAGCTTTCTCTATGTCTGGATACTAGTGGTACGGGGGAAAATTCAAGACCAGACCAAGCACCCAGCAAGCTTGGAATTTGAAACCAATGTAATGGAAATTCGCTTTGGTGACAGCTGGCTTTGCTGAAGATGTTAGGCAGAGACATGGCTGGTTGCAAATGTACACAGCAGGCGCCAGACAGCCGTAGTCGTTATGACTTTGCAATTGGTAGCTGCGGTTAAGTAGATAATTCGGAATTGAAAATTCCAGGACCCACAGTATTTTGGCGGAAATACAAGGTCGAAACTTATTGACACATGAATCACTGGTGTAGGCTCTGGTAGTTCAAGCTTTCAGATGGGTCAGGCATATACTACAAAGTCCCGCTCCATTATTCAACAGCGACAAGGCCTGAATATCCACTGTACCGTATATCTCGTTCCATCCAGATTTACTCTAAGCGGCACCCAAGATGTTGCCAACATCTAGCTGCTACTCCTCCTGCCAGATATTATGTACATGAGTTTTGCATTTTTGGGGTTTAGCACTTATCCGACTTTTCCAGTTCTGTTTTTCATCAGTTTCCGGACTAGACTATTCCTCAACGCTCTCCTCGGACATTTCTTCTACCAGACAGACAACAACCACAACCTGTATACAGCATCTATACAGCGGTTTTTCTTTTGAATCTGGATCTTTGTAACTGCTTACAATCAAGACTACTTCACAGACTTCATTTAACTAGGCTGCTTTAGTCTCAGGATGCCTCCATCTTTGAGCATTCTCCCTTTCTTTACACGGTAACACAGCCCAGATCTCTCTTAATCCCGATATCAGCCCCGCGCCCAGCGATATATCTACATCTGCCCGGTTACATAACTTTTGAGTCTGCAACAATGGATGAAGATCAGAAAGTGGAGCTTTTTCAGGACAAATATCTGCCAGATATTTTGAAAGAGGCACAGTATGACGAGTTCTATGGCTATCAATTGGATCCTAAAGGCCAGTTTTACGAGCGTGAAATTGCAAACAAGCTGATCCTTAAGCTTCTCAAAGCATATAATTTTGACCTCGAGGAAACCCAGAATAGATTACTTAATATCCTTAAATGGAGAAAGGAATTTGATCCTCTCAGTGCTGCGTTTTTAGAGAAGCATGATGCCAAATACAATAAGGTGGGGGCCATCACCTTGAATAAAAACGGTGGATCTTGCAAGAGAATTGTCACATGGAACTTCTACGGTACAGTGGACGACATCAGCTCTATTTTTGGAAACCTAGACGAATTTCTAAGATGGCGTGTGGCTTTGATGGAACAGGCCGTGCATCTCTTGGACTTTGATGATCCGGAAAACGATTACATGGTTCAGGTTCATGACTATAAAGGTGCTTCCATCTTTAAGATGAACTCCGATTCCAAAAGAGCCTCAACCAGTGTGATCAAGTTGTTTGGAGATTACTATCCAGAGGTTTTATCCAAGAAGTACTTTGTGAATGTTCCTTTCCTCATGTCGTTCCTATTCAATGCATTCAAAGCGTTTGTGCCGGAGGCTACCCGAAAGAAGCTAACGATGATGACGAATGGCATGCAGTTGACCAGCTACTTAGATGGTGAAGGTGTGCCAAGTGAGTATGGCGGAAGTTCTAACAAGCCTCTAGAGGATCTTCGATTCAAGGTAACCAATAAGACCATCAAGCTTTCAGCCTACACCTCATATCTTCTTGAGAACAAGATCTCGGATGAAGTTGACTAGATAGCGTTAGTCGATGCAGCTGCCTGCTACAGTGGTATTTATAACGAATCATGTATCAACTCGACCCTGGTAATGAATGATGAGTTAGTGTATGTGTGAGTAGGCAAGGCAATTAATAAGAAGATCCAAGATAGGACCAGGAGAAGGCAGACTGAGTCGTCCTTAGGATGCTGGTTCTATGGGTGTGCGAACGTAGTTACCGGTTCTTTGAGAGCTTACCCTGGTGCTCAACATTCGTTCAAGTGGCACATGATAGTAGGTAAGCCGGCACATGGTGGGCTTATTGGGCAAAAATATGGATACTTTGAGTTAATAGGCTTCCAAATGACTAAAAGACCCGAAGGTGAATTTGATACAGCAGTGTATCTGGTGTCGGGTTTGGCTCTTGGCGCTTGATCCACCTTCTACCTTTTTAGGTCTTGGTCTGATGGTGCCAGCGTGACACTTAGACAGGCTCTACGATCTGCTATGAAGAGGTGCTTCAATTACACTCTCTATTCGTGGCGATAGAGATTCGGTATAAGAGCTTTAATTCTTGGTTCCACCTTTTCTGGCATTCAATCTGGCCGCACGGAGTTCGTGCTGTCGGAGACGCTGTGAAAGAAATCTTTAGAGCATGGCACCGTTAAGTGTAGGCCAGTTCATTCCGAAGCTTTTTTTTTTCGAAATCCAAGTCAACGTCACAGTTACAACTGGGCATAAAACATTAGCTATTCTAGCTTGGTGGTCCGGGTGACGTCGTTGTCACTTGCCATGTGGACCCATGCTATTACTCCCACACTCACCACCGGACACAGGCTCCAACACCACTATTACTAGTGCCTCCACACCGGTTTTCGCCGCTGTCACTGCAACTACTTCTATCTTATTCTGCTTTACCACATTTCAGGTTCTACTACTCTAAGTCCTGCTGCTCTAAATACTACACTAAATAATACAGTAAGTCCTGCTACAGTAAGTCCTGTTACAGTAAGTCCTGCTACAGTAAGTCCTGCTACAGTAAGTCCTCCTCTAAATGTTACTCTAAATACTGCTCTAAGTCCTGCTACTCTAAGCCCTACTACTCTAAGCCCTACTAATCTAAGCCATACTATTCTAGCTACCACTTTACACACATAACTTCCCCGATTTTGCTATCATCTCTTTCTCTTTTCTTCCTCTTTCCAAAACCTTAATTCATTTATCGATCTTGCTTTTTTTCTCCTTAGACTTCTCCTCCCACCTGCCATCAGTGGAATTACCAAAACGCCCACTCATCTTCCCAGATAAACCTAGCTGCGCCGTTGGCCACGAGAGCCGATAGTCGCGCCACGGCTTATCTCTGCTTTTGCCACAGGCAAGCATTGGGACGGGCAGCTATATATTTTACGTTGACACCTTTTCTTAAGAGTCTTGTTTACCTTTGCATCACTGGCTCCTTGCACGGATTTTGCCTAGCATCTATTCGTCGTACAGAATGGATGACCAGTTAAATAGCCCATTCAAGCCACAGGAGCCATCCCAGGACTCAGCTCATCAGGAAAGAGATGTTGCAAGCTCCAGGATCATGGATTCTCCCAACAGCTCCACCTCCAGCTTGAATGGCCATTCTCTCTTCCATTCGTCTGCCAAAAACTATGCCCACTCCCGCTCGGTGTCTCCGCTTTGTCAGACCGACGACACCAACTCAATTGACCAGAGAATGGACTACAACGCTTCAGATCACGACTCCTCTGCTGCCTCATCCATTGATCTAGCCGAAGCCACGTCCAACAACCGTGCGCTTGTGCTCGAGCTCGACCTCGATTGCAACATCAAGTTCATCAGCCGAAGCTGGAAAACCATAGTGGGAACCAACATCTCTAAAATTGTGGGGCGTCCCATTTCCAGCATCATCATAGGTGAAGGAGAAGACAAGCTAGTGTTCAACAAGGCCACCGATATCATGATGATAGACGACGAGAGTTACCGGATCAAGTTTGTGGTGGCAACAAACCTTGCTGAGGCACGGTCGGCTACCCTGGCCGACAGCCCGAACTTGCCGGTTTCCCCAGTGGTCGAGGACCACGCTGCAGCTACCGAAGCTTCCGCTGAGCAGTCGATCTTTCAGACTGACAATTCCGACAATGAGTCGCTCAGTTTACACTCATCAGACTCCGACATTACTACGGACGGCGGTTTCATAGAGCTTGAAGCCCAGGGTATACTCATTCACGATGTCAAGACCAGAAAGCCGTCCCACTCCATGTGGATCATCCGCCCTTGGATCGCCATCAAGGAATTGACCTTGGAGCTGCCCGACGAGTTGGCCTCCAATCTAGGCTTTGGCGTCAATCTATTCGAGGCTTACCTTACTCAGCTCACTGACCTTGGAATCATTGACGAAGAGAACATTCCTCCGCCTCCTCAGGTTCTTTGCCGAATTTGCGAGCAGAACGTGCCAAATTGGTGGTTAGAGAAGCACACTGATCTTTGTGTTGTAGAGCATCGATTTGAAGATGCCGCAAAAATGATTCAGGAAGAGTTACAGGAGAACAGAAATTTAATACACTCCATCTACGAGACGGTACTGCGGAGAACACAGCATACTGGATCGGATAACAGTTCACAGACTTCAACCTCATCTCCAATGAGCTCCTCTTCTTCGATATCATCATCTTCTTCGATTTCAACTCACACAAGTTCTAGCAGCATCTTATCAGTCACCGAGTACAAAGGGATGCCGATACCTATAGGACCTTCATTACATACAAGCTCATCACCTACGTCTTCGTCGAATTTCATGGAATACGACCATGCTAAGCGAAGGAGTATGTATGGATCCTCAATCCGTCCCACCATGCGCTTCCCACTCAAAAACTTGGAAAGGGTCATTGCATATTGTGACGAGGCCTTACAAGTAAATCCAGGAGAAATTGTGTCCACAGAGGGAAAGCAGGCAAGTGAGAATGCCCGAATATGCTATTCTCCAGACTCCGCCAATCATATGAAAAATCTTCAGCAGATGCAATTGCCTGATTCAAGTGATCCAGCAATAAAACAGCTTACCGAGGACTCTATTGCTCTATGCCGGGAAAAACTGGAAGCAATTGATCGATATGCGCACATACTCCAATATGTCGATAGGATAACAAAAGAAACCGATGAGATGGTTCTAAAGGCAGTTCATGAGACGATCTCGAAAATCAATGAACAAGTTTTCAGTTACTCGGATTCGGTTGATGGGTATGAATCGGAGTCGCACCAACCAGAAATAAGATCTCCTCAACCAACAACGCCGATCAATTTTGCCAAAGGAATATCGTCGTCGAAATCAATCAATGCCAATACCATATATAATTACCTTGATGATGCCACTTCGCAGATGGCGCGCAGGTCTTCCTCTTCTATAGATCTCAGGAAGAACAGCTCCCTGAGAAATTTAAGCTCCAGTATGGATGAACCTCATGGCTCTTCTTCTGGAACAAATACACCAAAGAGTGGAACGCGATCCGGTAGCCGATCCACTCCCGTGATTTCCGTGCCCTCAGAGGATCCAATGAGGCATGGAAAGCACCATTCAGGATCAGCAACCCCAATATTTACCACCCCCAGGAGACCGTTATCTCCTGCATTTGGTGTTCCGCTATCTTCGATTCAGCGTAATACCAGACCTATTCTCAAGGGCAATTCTCATTCTGGAATGACATCACCTGTCTCTTCCCCTTTACTTTTGTCTTCTGATCCTCTTTCTACCGGAGGTTACATAGGTAATACTCCCAACCATTCGAACTCCAACAGTATTTCATTGGGTCAACCTCTATCACCTCTTCTCGTTCCACAACCGATTAAGCCATCACTTCCTTCCATTCGGGACTACGAAGTGATTAAACCGATAAGTAAGGGTGCATTCGGATCAGTGTTTTTGGTTAAACGGAAACTTACAGGTGAATACTTTGCGATGAAGGTGCTAAAGAAATCGGATATGGTGGCCAAAAATCAGATAACTAATGTCAAAGCTGAGCGTGCCATTATGATGGCCCAGGCTGATTGTCCCTATGTTGTCCAACTAATTGCATCATTCCAGAGTACGAACTATCTTTACCTTGTTATGGAGTATCTCAATGGAGGAGACTTAGCAACATTGCTGAAAAACCTAGGGACTCTTCCCGACGTTTGGGCCAAGAGATACATTTCAGAAGTGATAGTTGGAGTAGACGACCTTCACAAAAAAGGAGTTGTCCACAGGGATTTGAAACCGGATAATTTTTTGATCGATCACGAAGGACATATAAAGTTGACTGATTTTGGCCTAAGTAGAATGGGTTTGGTTCGAAGACAGAAGAAATTAGTTAATGTATTGTCATCCATGACGGCTAATGGTGGAAGAGCAAGCCCAGTTATCGAATCTCATAGCTCTAGTCAGCTGAATACGAGGAGAAATCGTTCGGTTGACGATTCTGTGCCTTCAAGCAATTCTAGGGGACTTGCAATAAATTCTGGCACCAAGATCCGTCAAAAATCAGCCACAAGTGTCACCTTCTCAACAAGTCCAACTTCTTCAATGTTAAGTCCACCTAGTGGACCTGAGGAAAATGATAAAAATCTTCAACATCAGTACCAGTCTCGAGCACGGGCTCTTTCAAATTCTCATACGGGATCGGGTGCTATGGTGGGTTCAATTACCTCGTCTCCACTTCTTCAACCTATCACTAGGAGAACATCGTCACAAACACTTATTGTATTCAACAATAACGAAGATGATACTTCTAATAAGCAGCCAGAGATCACAAATTACGCCTTATTTGATCCGAAGCACTCAGTTAAGTCTAGAAAATTTGTGGGAACTCCAGATTATTTGGCCCCTGAAACTGTTGCCGGAAAAGGACAAGATGAAGCCAGCGATTGGTGGTCCGTTGGATGCATTTTATTCGAGTTTTTGTTTGGTTATCCGCCTTTCAACGCAGACAGCCCGGAACATGTGTTTGAGAATATCTTGCACGGTGAGATCCAGTGGCCTAATTTACCCCCTGGACAGTTCAAGCAATATTGTAGTGATGAAGCAAAAGATCTAATTAGTAAGCTTTTGATCAAAGATCCTTCGAAAAGACTGGGAAGCAATGGTACCAACGATATTATGAATCATCCTTACTTTAGAGGAGTTCATTGGAGTACCTTATTTGACGAAGAAGCCTCGTTTGTCCCAGAACCGGAGGATCCTGAATCTACAGAGTATTTTGATCAAAGAGGTGCTTCGATGAACCTATTTCCGAATGAGCAGGATGAACCATCTAAACAGGTAGCAAGCCCTAGTGAGCGTCCCGGTTTGAAGAAACTCGGCTCCAGTGGTGAGCAGCTTAACAGGTCCGAATCGAGTTCTTCTACCACCACATTGGACTCTATCAGGCAAAGCTTCTCAAGAAGTGGAAATTCTCAAAATTTAATTGGAAAGAGAGAAAGGCGGAGCTCAAAACTGAGTGATGTCAACAACTCATCTGAGTTTGGGTCTTTCCAGTTTAGAAATTTGGCTGTCTTGGAGAAACAGAACAAGGATGCCATTAACAGATTGAAGACTGAACACTTGGAAAGAAGAAATAGTATGTCTTCTGTTGCATCTTCTGAGGGCAGCTTTTTGAACCAGGCCGGCGCTATAACTGCTAATGGTTCGTCAGGATCTGGACAAACCTCATCAGGACCAGCAACACCAGGGAGCGGCGGCATTCCTGCAAGACAGAAGTCACTAGTGCATACGCACAATAGAGCATCTTCTCCGTTGCCACATTTAGCTCCATCAAACTTGATAAAGTCGCCGACGTTGTCGTATGCAATTCCTCAAATATTTAGGAATTCTTCCCACGTTTCTGACGGTAATGATGATCAAATGCCCAATAGGTACGGGTCACCAGTGCCACACTCGGTGAATAGAAGAAGTATTTACGGGTCTGAAAGTTCGTCACCAGCGGTGAGAATACTCACCAAGTCTATATCCCGAACGATGAGTGATTTTTCTCCGTCATCTTCGGATACAGAAGATAAAAATTTTGCTTTCTTTAAAGGAAAGGGGAGAAAACATGGAAGGAGGTATCGACATTCATCATCGCATCTATCTTCATCCTCCATGGTTGTCGGAGATTCTGGTCGCAGTTTCAAGAGCATGATCGACACTTTGGACGTGCTTCTATGTGAACCGATCCCTATACATAGATATTCGATTCAGAACAACTTGAAGAAATTAGGATGTGTCGTTGTTGCAGTGGCTGGCGGTTCAGAGTTGATAAAACGCAGTACGGGAGCCGTGAAGTTTGATGTGATGCTCGTCTCTACGGAGCTACAGAAGCTAGATACAATTGACTTGGTTAAATTGATCCGACACACACCTTGTGTCAATTCGGATACCTATATTATTGCACTGACCGCAGTTTCGCAAGATGCCACAGCATCGGGAATTTTTGACTATGTCATTGAGTATCCAATCACAATGAAGAAGTTGAACAAGGCCTTGGAGGAATACCGTCATGGCGCTAGGTTAGAGGAAGCTGTGGTGACGGATACGGAGTGAGGGATGAGAACGGGTCAAACAATGAGTCCTCAAAGAGAACCATCAGATACTTTCAATTGGACAAATACAGCACCTCAGAGCATGCCATTTGGGTCGCAGCTACAACAATATTACGTATATTTATGTCGCATTATGTAATGTTTCGCTTAATTACCGCCATATTAGAAGTTGTATCATTATGTTAGAATATTTACCTTTGTTCACCTCATAGCATCTGTCCAAAAAGAAGCGCTAGAAGCAAGATTCCACCGGCTGTCAATATCCTTGGAATCATAGTCTCGTACTTGAAGTGCAATGGCTTCATGGCGGACACAATCTCGACTAGCCGCTTAGTCATGGCTTCAAATGCAAAGTGTTGGGTGATTCTCTTGGAGCAGTTGTCACTGATCAGGTTCAACTCATCATCAGAGAGGCCCTTGACTAACTCGAGCACATCGGACCATTTTTCAACATCTGCATCAACTGTAAAGCCAGTGTAGTTTTCCTTGTCATCAAAGTAACTCACAATCGTTTCTAGAGGACCGCCTGATTTGTCTGCAAGAACCGGAGTACCCAAAAGCATGGATTCAAGGGGAACTATGCCAAAATGTTCAAAGGAAGGCGTATAAAGTAAGAGGTCCGTACCTTTAAGAAGGGCATTCTTTAGATCAGTAGATATTGATAGCATAAAGAGAACCTGATAATCATGGGAAGTACCTTTTATGCCGTTTTCAAGGGTGATAGAAGTGAGCTGTAAGGAATTGCAAAGGAACTCTAGCTCTTCAAGGTACTCGACATTCTCCATAACTCGTGGATCGTAGCCCCCTGCTACAACTAATTTTTGAGTAGCATCACCTGTCTGCTTAATATATCTTGCATATGCCTTGATGGCCAGTTCAATATGTTTCTTGCGCTCAAACCGGTTGATCGAGAGAAAGTATGGGTCACCAGAAAAAAAGTCTTGGACTGCATCCAAGGCTTTCTGGGGAATCGAGATCTTAGAGGGAACGCAAGGATAGACAACATCTAGAGTTTGATTCTGCAACGATAGAAACTGCTTGCGCACGGTCTGACGGGTAAAGTTGGAGTTAACAACAATACGGTCGGCACAGCCCATAGTCCACTCTTCAATCTTGTCGAAGACAGCACGATAGACCTTTCGAAGAACTCCTCTGTGCGGAGCTAGTAGCTTGTCAGGAAAATGACAATAGAAGAGGATCTTTGCGTTAGGGTTTTTGAAGAAGTGGAGGATCGGCGTGCAGTATGGCAACTGGTCTATGAAGATAAGATCATAGTCCGAGAGCAATTGCAGCTGGAGAAGTCGTAGTACCAAGTAAAATTGCCGTAGAAAGGCGAACACAATGGAGAACTTGCCGTGAATGTTTGTCGGCAAAAAGTCGCCGAATACCCTGACCCTGACCTTATTCTGAGCCACTTCTTCGAAGCAGTGTGCTCTGTCACAGTGTGAGGTATACACGATCACCTGATTACCTGCCGACTGCAACGCCAAAGCACAGTCAACAACCAAACGCTCAGCACCGCCAATTCCTAGATCTGGATGTAGGAATGCAACCTTGAGTTTTTTCGACGACATTGAGCAAAGCAGCAGGAGATGTAGACAGCACCAATAAATGAAGACAAGAAAGCCAGCACCAAATTTCCCCACTAATACGGCGCGCGGAGAGAAAATTAGTTCCGTCATCTCGAAAGAGCATCTGAGTGAAGTCCAGTAGGAGAAAGCATTGAAGTGGTTGCAGACAGGGATTCCAAGGGTTTCGAGGGATCGTAGAGCAACAAAACACATCATTGTAATTTTGCCAGACACAAATAAACCTTAAAGCAAGGTTCAATAAGGGGAATTGGTCGACCACACTGTTGCATACTCATTTCAAGGTAGAGAAAGAGAGAGAGAGAGAGAGAGATTAGAACTTACAGTGCAAATCTGAACCATTTTATCGGCTCACACATAATAGCACAGCTTGAAACTGGAAATCGTGCTTTGGCTTTTTCACAACTGATTGATTCATTCACATTCAAGCGGCTAGCTGTACAGACTCGTTTGCTGCCACCTGAAATCTGACGATAATCTTTGGACGCTAAGACAACCTGGATATCTGCAAGAGAGAGCACCATCCGTCCGTCTACTTCTGGACACATCTATTAATCGATATTCTTGTGTTGGTTCATCTTCACAAACTTATTGAAGCCACATCATGCTAGTTCCACCCGACAACTTTGCGCTTGTCGAAGACGGCATCTACCGTTGCTCGAAGTTGGACCCAATCAACCACTCCTTTCTAGACACCTTGTCGTTAAAATCCATTATATGGTTGGATGAAGAAAGGCCTACAAGGCTGCTTTCCCAATATATAGAGGACAACAAGATCAAGTTATATCATCTGATGAACTCAAGTGTACTTCGTGAAGAAGAAGAACTCAGCAATGCGAAGTATCAGGAGTGGATGGTGCTTCGGCCAGCATTGATTTCCAAGATCTTTCAAGTTTTGCTGGACTCCAAAAACAATCATAAATGCTTGCTCATCGACAAAAGTGAGGTTGTGGTAGGCGTCCTTCGCCACATTGAGCGTTGGACATACTCAAGCATAGCCAATGAATATCGTCTCTACTCCACAAACAAATCAAACTACTCTGTGGAAAACTTCTTGGAGTTGATCAACGTCGAGTTGGTTCCTTACAAGGAAGAGCAAGATCTTGACAGTGTAATTTCATCTGATGACGACTCGGAGTCGAATACAAGACGAAATAGCATCATGCAGAATAACATCTCTTCACGGACCAGCCCCTACGCTGCTAGGCGCAACAATTCCTTCCATCAAGAAGACTTAGTTGACTCGCCTCTACACAATACTAGTCAGGCAATATCCATCGATTCAAGGAGGCCGTCAGTGGCAATCTCGAGACGTCGCAGCTCGGGATTGGCTTCATCGCTGCAGAGCTCAGTGAATTCGGCTAAGTTGTCGATTTCCACATCCCCTCAGATTCCGAAGAACCTTTTGAGGCTGGTGGAACTGAGAAAGCAGAAGAAGAAGCATAGAGAGCAAGAACACCAGCAACAACACCACAAAGTTATTGAAGAGAGGAACCGAACAATCGCAGAACAGCTAGAAGATGATAAGTCGTTGGACGACATTAATGGATACCGATTTTACAAACCAAAGACAGATTTTGTGATTATAAACGACAAGAAAAAGGCCATGAACACAACCATCAAGATCAGGCTTCCGCCAGAGGAGAATCTACCGAAGTGGTTCATTGATCTACGGGATAGTTGGGAGGAAGAGTATATTGAGCTAAACAGAGCCGAAGCATAGAAAAATCTGGCCGGGGACCAACTTTAGGGGTGGGATTTCTACAGAAGCAGGAAACAAGGAAGAAGGTGTGACGATTAATGCACGGAGATGGAATGCATTTGACGAGTCAGCATACTATTACAGAGTGCGAGCTACCATTATATAGAAATGCGATTTATTATTTGCTGAATGGGTTACAGCCAAACTGGAATTGAGTACAGGTTTCCTGCATTGGGTACAGGTGTCCTGTAACTCCGTTTCCACATATTCTCCAGAGAAGCACAAGTGGGGTTAGTCCCATCCATCATGAAGTGTACCTGCTGTCGTAGGCTCGATCAGCATATACCGGATCTGGGCAAAAAAATTACTCTGGAGAAAAATAGCAGAAAGCAAAATTTTCCTTCCACGGAAGCTTAAGATTGAGAAAGAGTCATCGCGCAAATTCGACATAGTTTCGGAGGTAGATTTGCAGGGAAATGTGCTCTATTTGTGCCATTTTGGGGACATGAACGGATCCAGCTGTCTAGCGAATTCCAATTATACATGTTGCAAAGCCGATTGATAATCAATAGTTTATGGAAATAGGAGGTAGCAGTACAATTGCAGACGTTGTTTCTTGTGAGCATCTTCTTCTGTCACAGGAGGCTCACAAAAAAAAAAAAATTAACGTCACCATGAGCTTGGCGCTGGCATGCTTTGCAGCTTCTGTAATACTGTTTGAATGGCATCAACCGCTTCCATGCATATACCGAATGTGGACATCAGCCCCGCTACCGGTAGCCAGGGTCGCGCAAATATCCATCTCCCAAGATTTGGCAAAATTAACTTAAGTGCACACCGAGCTCCAAATAAATGCATTGCTGAAATCGATTGCAGTTGGTGAAGATCACACACACATCTAGAAATAAAGCCATGTTTATACGTGAATCTACCAACAGAAATCTCCACCTGCCTTTTAAATCAGGATATCTCTCCATCGCACTGCCCAAAATCAGCGTCTCGTCCAGATTTGGTAGATTATGAATACTGCGCCCGACGGCCAGGTTCGGATTTGCTGTCCGTGATTTCAGGCAAAAATTTTCAGCGCAAAAAGACGAAAATCTAAAAATTCCCGGCAACCGCTGCGTGGGGGTAGCGCCAGCCAGCATGGAAAAGTGGTGAAAAATTCCATGGTGCTTCTCCCCCCTAATGAAATCGGATCTATAATTTTTTCACAGGTTTCGATTGCGTTGAATTTCTTCTCTTTCTCCTTTACTTCTTTTTTGTTCTCCTTTTTTTTTTTTTCTCCCCTTTCATTATTTACTGTCTGTAAATTAAACTAATTTATTCGACTGTAATATATCCACAATGGCTGCTAAGAAGGTTCTTATTCTAGGTTCTGGTTTCGTCGCCAAACCAACCGTCGATATCATGAGTTCTAAACCAGATATCGAGGTTACAGTTGGTTGTAGAAACTTGAAGGCTGCCCAAGCTTTGGCTGGTGACAGAGCTAAGGCCGTCTCCATCGATGCCACTAACCAAGAGGCATTGAACAAGGAAGTTGCCAAATACGACCTTGCTATCTCCTTGATTCCTTACATCTATCACGCTAACGTTGTCAGAGCCGCTATCGCATCTGGCCACACCGATGTCGTTACTGCCTCCTACATCAACCCAACCATCAGATCTTTGGAGGACGAGGTTAAGAAGGCCGGTATCGTTGTCATGAACGAGATTGGTTTGGACCCAGGTATTGACCACTTGTACGCCGTCAAGGTTGTTGACGAGGTTCACAAGAAGGGTGGTAAGATCGACTCCTTCATCTCTTACTGTGGTGGTTTGCCAGCTCCAGAGGATTCTGACAATCCATTGGGTTACAAGTTCTCCTGGTCTGCAAGAGGTGTCTTGTTGGCTTTGAGAAATTCTGCTAAGTACTTGGAGAACGGTAAGCTCGTCCAAATCAAGTCCGAGGACTTGATGGCGTCTGCTAAGCCATACGTGGTTTACCCAGGTTACGCTTTTGTTTGCTATCCAAACAGAGACTCCACCGTCTACAAGGACTTGTACAACATCCCAGAAGCTAAGACCTGTGTCAGAGGTACTTTGAGATTCCAAGGTTTCCCAGAATTCGTCAAGGTTTTGGTCGACCTGGGTTTCTTGAAGGACACTCCTTCTGAGCTTTTTAGCAAGGAAGCCCCATGGAACGAAGTCTTGGCCAAGTACATCGGTGCCAAGTCTAGCTCCACCGAAGACTTGATTGCCAAGATCGACTCTTTAACCACCTTCAAGAGTCCAGAGGACAGAGAGAGAATCCTCTATGGTTTCAAGTGGCTGGGTATGTTCTCTGACAAGAAGATCACACCAAGAGGTAACCCATTGGATACCTTATGTGCTGACTTGGAAGAGTTGATGCAATTTGGTCCAAAGGAGAGAGATCTCGTTGTTTTACAACACAAGTTCGGTATCTCTTACCCAGATGGTAAGAAGGAGACCAGACTTTCTACTTTGATCGATTACGGTGTTCCAGGTGGTTACACATCCATGGCCAGGACCGTGGGTATCCCATGTGCTGTTGCATCCTTGTTGGTGTTGAAGCACGCCGGCCCATTCTCCAAGCCAGGAATTTACGCCCCATTGTCCCCAGAGATCAACGATCCTATCATCAAGACCTTGAAGGATGACTACGACATCTACTTGGACGAGAAGACTTTGTAAAGAGGTTACTGGAAATGAAATTATGTATGAGTTCGGTTTATAGTTGACTGCTTAGATAGGTGAACCCGATTGTCCAATAAACTCTATGTGAGAGATTGTAGCAAAGCAAAACAGGAATATGGGTGTGAGTAGCGGGAACTATATTAGAGCGTGGGTTGCAGAAGGAAAAGAGCTTTTGCTGACGGTAGAAGAATTCCAGTGAAGAAAGAACATCCAGGCGATAACTATTCTTATAGCTAAACTACAGACTGTTGTGCCGTTGTCAAACTAATGTAAGGCACTGAAGGAAATGCAAATCGTCGTCGTTACCAGCGTAACGGCTCCGGTGGCAGCATAGAAGACTGTGTGGTGGATGAGTGTGCGCAGAGTGCGGGTGCGGATACGAAGCATGGAAAGTTGCAACTCCCGAAAATACTGATTGTGCTTTCAGACTGTAAGAAACAAACGCAAAGATGGAGTGGGTGAATAGAATGCGACATGAAATTGCCTTCAAGTCGCAGCAGGCTATTGATGCGGCAAATTACATGATGTCGAAGGAGAAGGACGGAAAAACAGAGGACAAAACAGTGGTGACGATTGCACTGAAAAAGTACTACCAGGAGCATAGGATCGAGTATCCAGACTGGTTGGATTCCAGAAATCACAGCTCTGGCAGTGAAAGCTACAGAGCGAACTATTCCGAATCGTCTGATAGCATCAATTCATTACCACCGTCGCAAGGTAGACCAGGATTGCCAGGAAATGGTAGATCGGCTCCAGCGGTGATGACCAACAGCTACGAGACTCTGCGCAATCAGAACTACCAGGATATGAATCCCCGCAACCAGCAGCATGGTAACCATCAGTTCATAAATGGTGGCGGTGCAGGCAAGCAGTATGCTAACGGAAGAGCAGTGAATCAATACATAGGTGGAGCAACAGCTGGTCACGCAAGCAGCAGACCGACGGGTCAGTACATAAACGGAAGATCGACGAGTCGCCATCGAGGTGAAAAGTTATCTAGCAAGCAGCTTACACGTGGAGCCCAGGGTTCGTATCAGGGCCGGATCTACCAGCAACAGGGAAACAGCAGCTATAGGAGCCAGCGGACTTTTTCTGGATCTGAAGCTGTGTCCACGAACACACATCCACCACAGCAGGCTACTCCGGCGCCTTCAGGAGCTGGATACGCTGCTGAAAAGAAAAAAAGGACTTTTGTTACAAGGTTATAGTTGGGTGATGGTACTAGAAATGGCGGCGGATAAAGGTTTGCACGATAACTAACTAACTAACATAGGAATAAGTAGGAAGTGGCTTACAGGGGGGTTTTAAATAATACAGAAATCGGAAGACTCCGTGAGTGTAAGGCGATCAATTCTAGGCCATCTGGTGTCTCTGGTATTAAGAACATTGCATGTCCATCCGTATGACCAGCACTGGTGGCCATTAGGTCTCTTCGTAGCTGGTGTAGTGGTGTTAACAGTGGCTTGGGGGCCACCGCGCCCGGCACTTTTTATTTTTCACTTTTCAAATCTCACTTTCCACTTGGCACTTTGCGCTCTGCGCCTTGCATTTTGCGCGTTCGTCGTTTTGTCGCTTCGTGACCAGTTCTCCTGTGGCGAACACCGCAACTTTTTGTGTCGTGAATAGACAAGCAAATTCTCGTGTCTGGTCTGGTTTGCAAGTTAGTAGAAGCTGCCATGAGTGAAAATAGGGACCAATTGGAAAAGGAGGACGTGGAGTATCTCTCCAAAAAGGCTTTGCAAAGATTCATGAAATCTAGAAACGCAGAGACCGAGATGAAGGAGAAGGGTGAAGTGGTGGACTCCGAACCTCTTGCGGAGTCGGAGAAAAAGAATGAAGATGACGCCAATGGCAGCAAGTTGCTTGCCAATCTAAACAGCGACGTCGAACTCTATCACAAGAAGGTTCAATTGAAGAGGAAAATAGAAGATGGGCTAGCCAGAGAACGTGAGATCCAGAAACAGTT
This sequence comes from Allodekkera sacchari, assembly GCA_030565225.1. Taxonomy (NCBI): domain Eukaryota; kingdom Fungi; phylum Ascomycota; class Pichiomycetes; order Pichiales; family Pichiaceae; genus Allodekkera; species Allodekkera sacchari. The sequence goes on from JAJMBG010000020.1 coordinate 44,982, forward strand.
GGCCAAGGAAGCCCAGCAGATGCATGAAGAAGAGGAGCAGGTAGAGCCAAGTCAGCAGACCATTGAGGAGACCAAGGATACCGCTCGCAAGGCTACGCAGACCGATAGCCTTATTGACGAACATATCGACTATCATGTGGCAGACAAAGAAGAAGAAGAGCACGAATCCAGGAAGAAGAGGAGACGGACACGGTCGGGATCTGTTCCTTGGACGAAGACGGAGGATGATGCTATCGTGTACTACAAGGAGGAGTTGAAGTTTTCGTGGAAGAAGATCGAAGAGTTATTGAAGCACAGACACACCTGGCAGGCCATCCAGATGCGGTATTTACGTAATCACAAGTCAAGAAACGATGAGTGGTCTAGGTACATGGAGATTAAGTTGATTAACTGCATCAGGAAGGACTGGGAGAGCAGATGGAAACGGATCAGCGAGGAGTTGGGTAAGGATTTTACTGTCGAGAGGTGCGTCACCAAGAATATTGAGATTTGCAAGAAGATGGAGTTGCCGTATTTCAGCAGCGTGTTTCAAAACAAGGAAATTGTTGCCGGATACCAGAACCCTTATCACGACATCAAAGATGCCGAGTCGCACAAGAAGCTAATGTTGGTCTATATGGGATTGGATTCCATTAGTTACGAGGACAGCGAGACCGAGGATGGTAAGAAGCCAGGCCTCCCACCAATCCTATGAATTGTACTAGATATATGGGGAAATTATCATACACCATGGAGTAAAAATGACGGAGAATATATTAATCATCTCAGTATGTGAAGGAAGCAGTGTAATTCTAGCTTAGCTTTCCGGGCAATCCGACTGCTCTCAGATAAGCGCGCCGTAGCAGAGTGAAACGATTGTATGCTGTCTATACACCAATAGATTGATTTTTCAGGTGTAGCAATTGGACATCGCCAACTGAATTGCCAATAAATTATGGCAAAACTCATTCGACATGAAAGAAATAAATCATATAAAATTTTCAAAGCGAGAAAGTATTGACCGTATTTTGCTGCACTGTCGTAAACCTCTACTAAGGAAGCTGTAGAAACTCTACGAGAATTAATTACAGCCCCCAGCTATTCACACGTCATACACAGAAACGATGATAATAGCCATTTTAAACAAGCCCTACATTTTTTTGGGTTTTTTTTTTTTTTTTACCTGCTTGATAGCAGTTTATTTGTTGTTTGGGTAAAAAAGTTCTTGCTTTAGCCAAGCTATCTGCTTTCTCTCGTAGGAATTCTCTTCCTAGCGCGATTTATACCTAATCTAGACCCCACTACTATTGTCAAAGAGTATGCGTCATCCAGAGATACCAGGCTTTTATTTCGATGAAGTAAGGGGAAGATATTTTAGAATAGTGACTCAAGGGCAGGCCTCTTCATCTGGAGGAACAACCAACGAGGTTGTGAGCAATGCGTTGAATTCTCAGCGGAAAACGATTGACTCCAAGAAGACAAATAACTCCCGTACAAAGCAACCGATGACGAATGCACAACTTCTACAGACCAACGGAATGAAGATGGCAGGGAAAAAGTTCAAGAAAATTCAAGGCTTGATTAGAGAACCTAGATATAGGATTCGATATCTTCTATATTCTGAACAGCTGCCTTCCAGGAATGACTACTTCTACTATAACACAGAGTTTCGTCTAGATCCAGAGTTCGTTCATCTACGAAATAGTGTCAGCTACTTAGATCTTAGGGAGAAATTCCAGTTACAGACGATGTCGCTTCGTAAGAAGTTTGAGATATCTGTTCCGGGTAAAATTGATGGCTTTTGCATCAATAAAGACCTTCAAATAAAGACTTTCACAGATTCATTTGCGGAATCTCAATATGTCATAATTGACTTGCCGAATCTGATTCGTGAGATCAGAGGTGGTTCACCAAGCAAAGATTTCATTTGCAAGGATAGCGATCTGCTCGCCGATGTACAAGCAGTTGAGCACTTGCTCGTTCATCCTGCTCTAGACTTAGGTGCGCTTGATGTTGCAGCAGATGGTCATTATACGACAACACCGATTCTTGATGTACGGGAGCAGGTGGTAGCATATTTGAAGGTCAACGAGGAGTCTCGTATATGGACAATTTGTGGCTTCAACAGTTATTGCATTCCACCTGGAGAGCAATGGTGCCGATTATTTGCAATAGACGATAGGAGATTTCTTATTTCGGCAATAGAGAAGAAGGGAAGAAATGGATCAACATTCAAATTGTTTGATATTGATGATAGCTCGAGAAAAATAAATCTTAACTCTGCTCCAACGTGCGTTTGCAGGTTTCTCGTTGATAATTATGAGATACTTTCAATTGGCACCAGAAATGGCTACTTACATCTATGCGTTACTAAGGAAGGGTTTCATGAGAAGCAATGGAAGAAAGTGGAGTCATACAAGATCGGAGCCAGTGTCTGCAAAGTACAATTTGTGGAAGCAGATCGAGGCAGCAACTATATTTTGGTTAGCGCCTTAAACGACAGCTTAAAACTCTTCAGACTTATCACCATTGGAAACTGTCATTTTGATGTAGAGCCTTTCATAGACTATGGCGGATATGTTAACCAATACCACTTGGAGTCAAACTTTCGCCTCATATCACCGCGTTTCTTCATTGTAATGATGAAGCCGATCAACAGTGGCAAACTAGTAGTCAAACTTTATTATCTTTTTTACGAGAAGCCGCTTGTCTGGAATATGGATGGTACAAAGGACTACAAGGAAATCCAGGGGTCTAGTACATCTAAGTACCCGAATTTGGTGTGCTCATTCTGGAATGGTTCTCTATTTCTCCTCAATACAACGACGTCTACCTTCAACGTTTATTCCTGAGTGATATGTCTGTTTTGTACACGAGTGCATTCCATCCATGGATGGGTATAGTATAAAGATGACCGTACAGGACCAACATATACGCATACATTTATATAGAGAAAGGGTGCGGGTAGTATCGGCCTTAGGAGGCACGAGACTGCAACGAGGAGCAAACAGGAAGTTTGAAGTATGCATCAATACGTGGCAATATTGTCACACCACCACATAGTACAAATGCCTAAGTGAGAAGATTTCGCCAGACACTGGTTTATTTGGTTGGCGGTATTATCGAGGTCTGTTTGGTGATCAGCTGGAGCTGTCGCGCGAGCTACCAGGGACTAACGGGGCCGCTGGCCACCCCACCAAGGGGCCATGTCCTCAGGCTGCAAGCGCTCGCGGAGAATATGAAAGGACATGAAGAGGCCAACAGTTACTACAATGTTTCCTTCCACATTTATACTTTTTAGTTTAGATTCGGAGCGGGAATATGCCTTGGTGCTTGATGCCTTGGTGCATCAAGCACCAAGGCATATTCCCGCTCCGAATCACAGCCGCCCGATTCTCTTTTACTGAGTACTGACATCATGCTCCCGACATTACCAGCCGTGTACCAGTCGAGAGAGACACCACACTCGTTCGCTACCTGCCAAAAATTTTTCGCCGATGAGTCAGTCAGTCGGAGTGGTGCTGCGTGGTGAGGGAACAAACCACTTTAAAAAGAAGCGATGATTCTACAGAGATCTCTTTCATGGCAAACAGATATCTTTTTGCACAAAGCAAAATGACAGCAAAAAAAGCCGGTGTTTTAGGTGCCACAGGTTCTGTGGGCCAGAGATTTATTCTATTATTGTCGCAGCATCCAGATTTGGAACTATCGGTGCTTGGCGCATCTTCCAGATCTGCAGGTAAGAAGTATAAGGATGCCGTTGTTTGGAAGCAAACTTCGCAGTTGCCGGAAGAGGCTGCAGGATTGGTTGTGCAGGAATGTACGCCTGAAGCATTCAAGGACTGTGATGTCATCTTCTCCGGTTTGGACGCCAATGTCGCAGGTCCAATCGAAAAGGCCCTTGTGGAAGCAGGCTTGGTGGTCATTTCCAACGCCAAGAACTATAGAAGAGAGCCTGACGTGCCTTTGATTGTTCCTACTGTGAACTCGGAGCACTTGGCCATTATAGAGAACAGGGTCAAGGCTGCCAAGGCCAAGGGAGAGAAGAAGCCAGGTTTCATCATTTGCATATCCAACTGTTCCACGGCCGGTCTTGTGGTGCCACTAAAGCCTCTCCAGGATTCGTTTGGACCACTCAAGTACGTTGCAGTTACAACGATGCAGGCTATATCGGGAGCTGGATTTTCTCCAGGCACTCCAGGTATCGATATCTTGGATAACGTTGTTCCTTACATCTCAGGTGAGGAAGACAAGTTGGAGTGGGAACCAAAGAAGATTCTTGGTTCCGTGAATGCTGCTGGAGACGGATTTAAGCTTTTGTCAGATGATGACATCACGGTTTCTGCCCAATGTAACAGAGTGGCGGTGAGCGATGGTCATACCGAGTGCGTTTCTGTGTCGTTCAAGAACAGACCGGCTCCAAGCTTAGAAGAGGTGAAGAAGTGTCTAAGAGACTATACATGCGAGGCCACGAAGTTGGGATGCTACTCTGCTCCAAAGCATGCCATCCACGTCTTGGAGGAGCCAGACAGACCTCAGCCTAGATTGGACAGGAACAGAGACAGTGGATACGGAGTTTCTGTTGGCAGAATCAGAAAGGACCCTATCTTCGACTACAAGATGGTTGTTTTGTCTCATAATACCATCATTGGAGCCGCCGGTTCTGGTATCTTGATCGCAGAGCTTTTGATCGCCAAGAACTTGATCTAATAGATTATATGATTATATACAAATGATTTTAATTAGTTGTACGTGTAGGGAGATAGTAAAGAAAGGAGGATGGTGTCTGTGCCTGCTACATGGTACCATTTCTGGTATGCTACTGACCTCAAGGCCGCCGGAGAGATTGATGTGTCTGGTATGGATGCCGGGATAGCCGATCCAGGTTTCTCCCTCCCTGGTTTATGTCACGAGCATTTCGTCGGCCATTCTTCTCTGCCAGACCCACTGGGGTATGTAGAGCCCGATTCAGAGAATATTTTTTGGCGTATCTCATGTTCGCTGTTTGGCTACCACAGCATGCCCGATGAAACCACGTGTGCGCGGCACAGACTCAAGGGACCAGCCATCGGGCCACCCAGTAAGAACACCGATTACTAGCCGGTGGTGTGTGCCTGGTTTTGTGCTGCTACCCGTGGCAGCACAAAGCTGTTGTCGCCTAGGGCGTCTGTCTACTCGTCACAACCATCAACCGCACAGTGTTTACTCAATTGCACCTCTCTCTCTCTCTCTCTTTCTCTCTCCCCACCTGCAGCGCTTGTGCCGCCGCCTAGCTCCTTGCTCCGTCACTCATCTAGGGTCTCTGCTACCAGCAGTCCAGCGATTGCAGCTACCGGACTTTCTCCTCCGGTGGCCCCACAAAACCTGCCTCTTCTCAGGCGGTGCATTGCAAGGCGGCCGTATACTGCTAGGTATTTTTCTGCTTACTGCTGGCCTGGGTGTGAGCACTTGCCACAAGAAGCCCTCCACCATTTTCACTGTGCGCCAACGGCGCCTAATGATGCTGCTGCTATGCGTCTTCTCGTAGCCCAGTTGTATGTATCTCACCGAGCTCAATTCCAACATCAGCATCCTACTCCTCTACTCCTGTCCCTGCATCTTTCCTCTTAGCACTGCAAGCAGACTCTGTTTATTCATGTTCTGCTCTCTCACTTCTTCTCACTTCTTCTCACTTCTTCTCACTACCTCTCACTCCTCTCACTCCTTTCTCTTTCTCTCTCCCATAAATGCGCCAACTTTTTCTTTCCTGCTTGGGCGCGGATCCTCTCGCACATCCCGACCTGTTCAACCTCTCTCTTCCTAATCTTTCTTGTTACAGGAGACACTGCTGTCTCATCGCATCCACAGTTGATTCTGCTTGCACCATTTTATTTTTCTTGCCGCTTCCTTTTATCGTTTTGCTCCCTTTCATTCCAGCCACTTTGTGTACAACTTTTTTTGTTTGTGCCTGGGCATTTTCCTCCGCTTTTTGTGCTCGGATTTTTGCTTCTATTTCTAGCCTCCCCCAGTCCAGTCTTCTTCGGACCACATAATGCCTTACACTCCTCCGTCCAGAAGCAGGCCTGCAACTGACCAGGGAACAACTTTCAAGGATGGCCATGAGGCTTTTCGCAATTTCATGCAGCAGGCCAACGATTCCACGTCCAGCGTGGTGTCCAGAAAGAAGTTTTACCTTGCGGGTAATGACTCCCAGGACAGTCTCTCCGACTCGTCCTCTTCGCAGTCCAACAAGCCAGCCGTTCTTGAGCCCCCTAAGACCAGTCACAAGGTGAATGCATCCACAGTTCCGTCGCCAAGGCCGTTTCCAGTCAACAGATTTCAGCCCAACCGGATTCCCAGCTTCTCCCAGCTCAGCTACGCTAATAATAACCCCATCATGACGAATAGCAAGCACGATTTATCTCCCAAGTATGACCAGAGCGAGAAGGCCGCCATTCGGTTCACCACTGAGTCTCCTCAGTCTTACTCCTATGCTTTAATGTCCTCCAATTCGCTAGCATTGCGTCTCAAGGTGTTGAAGCGATCGCTTGAGATCTTACTCGATCGCCCTGAGTGGTTGAACAAGAACATCTTCAATGAATCTATCTCGCTAAATGATGTGCAACATGATTCTGGCCTGTCTATTCTACCAGAGGCCCCCTCGTTATCGAGGAATGCTAGCCGGAGAGGTTCTATGACAGTCAATGTTATGGATAGCGTTCTAAATATGGAACGGCGTGCTTCCAGTACTACACTTTCCAATATTTTGCAGAAGACACAGAACTCAAGGGATGGAAATGTGAATGGCGGCATTCCTTCTGTTAGGTCGTTTTCGATGTTAGGAATGCAGGCACCAAATAAGATCTTGGCAAACCGTAATAGCTTGTTTGCCGGATTTTCCAGAGGAAACAATAGATCTCATACAGGCAGCAATGCCTCGAGTCCGACGTCTTCGCCCACCTTGGGCCCAGTTAAACTGGATCAAGACTTGGTGGAGGACTTGAAAGAAATAATCAAACTATTAGAAAAGGGCGTGGACTCCGATTTAACCACTGACCAGGCAAATAAGGTCGTGAATCTCCATAATCTTTCGTTGGCAAATGCCGATCGACTTTCCAAGCGAACCTCCATAAAAATTCAACTTTTGCATGCATTAGCCACCCCATTTGTCGAGACTAACTCTGCCAATAGTATGGCAGGTGTTCCTCTAATGCACACTACTGCATCGACACTTGGATTATCTGCCCTTGAATCTTCTCAAGCATCAAGCCCAATAAACAGACAGTTTCATGCGTCTTCTGCTGGTAAAACCAAGTCTCCCAAGGCAATATTCACGTGCGATCTTGAAGCACCTTGGCCTTTGAAAAACTGCAACGATTTGGCTTGCTTGATGTTTGGAATCTCTAGACTCTCTCTAAAATCCATGACTTTAATGGATCTCATAGCTCCCAGATCTAGAACACTAATAATAAACAAGTTATGCACTTACACAGAACAGGTTTGTTCCGGTGAAATTGTCGCTATTAAAAGAGTTGGTGGTGGCCTCGCTTGGACGTCTTTATGGGCAAAAAGAAAGCAGGGTTTTATTGTACTCATTTTCGAACAAGTGCCTTGCGATTCTGTCGATATTGTTATTTTTAAGAGTGTTACTCCGAAGGATAACGATGTCTACAAGGTGAAGTCATACGTTGAGTCCACTTCTGTTCTTTTCCACGGAAAGTCGTTTGCAAATGTCGCTTTGAAGGACTTATGTCCAACTATGGATGAGGTTCTTGAGTTGGATACGGTTCCTGATGAATTTGTCTCTCTGCCAGTCATAAAGAAAGATGCTGCTGTCATTAACAAGATTCGGTACTTCACTTTAAGAATAAAGGACAATGTTTTTGCTCCTTGTGCAGTTTCTTCTGATCCTTTGGAACCTGACTCTGAAAATGAATCGTTAATCAGATTGCATATTCACTCTCTGCCGTATATGGCAGGCTCTTTTGTGGTTTCATCCTCTAACTTCAATATTGTCAGCTATAATGCAGCCATTGCACGTAATTTGTTTGGAACATCGGAACTTAAGGGCGAATCAATCAATAGAATCTTACCACATTTCAATGAAATGTTGAAGAGAGCTATGAAGGAAAATCCACAATTGATGTACGAGGAAGGAATTGTTTTGCCAGAGCATTATTTCAGGAAACTTAGAGCTTGGAAAATTGGCAAAACAGACAAGGAGAGAGAGCTTCTCTTTTTGCATTCCAATGGTATTGATGGAAGGCATAATGATGGTAATCTAATCAAGGTGGACATTCAGATGCGTGTGATCGACCAAAGCTTTTTCATTCTTTGGATCACTTATTGCCGTTCTCTTTCTGTTCCTGGTTCTATGAATGTTGCTTCAGTTGAAGAACTTACCAAGAAGCTGAAAGAGCAGAAAATATCGGTCAAGAAGAAAGCACATAAAACACATTCGACATCCACGATGGATCTTAATGGATCTGCAGCCCCCATGGAAGTCGCAACTCCAAGGCATTTTGCAAGTGGTACTCAATCATCTAGTTCCTCTGAAGCACGGTCAAATTTGGACTACAGTGATGATACTATTGAGGTGCCCTCTCAGTTGCCTCTCTTCAAGGACATCAAAGATCATCTATATACTTGTTCCTCAACAGATATGAGCAGATCTAGCAGCAGTCAAGCTACTAGCATGGGCGACAAGTCTGTGGAAGCCAGTCATAACAGCCTTGAGAAAATGCAAGGCAAGAACCCCTCCAAAGAGGCCAGTGAAATATCTACAACCTCACTTTCAAGGTCATCTTCCGGTTCTTCAACATCTTCTACAGATATGACAAGGGAGTCTTCGAGTGTTGTAAACTTTGAAGATTTTAAGTTGGCGGATGTCTTACCAGGGAGCACGTTATTGAAGAAAGAAAATGAGGCAATTGATGATATTAGAAAGCATTCAAAACACTTTCCTTCTAAGGTTGGCTTGGAGCGTCGTACTAAGAAATTTTCCGAGTTTCATGTTTTGAAGAATCTCGGACAAGGTGCTTATGGAAAGGTTGTTGTGGCTGTGAGAAATGGTGACCCTAGATACAAGGTTATCATCAAAGCCATATTTAAGGAACGTATTCTTGTTGATACCTGGGTGAGAGACCGCAATTTGGGAACAATACCGAGCGAAATACAAATATTGAACACTATTAACAAGGATCCACATCCAAATATTATGCGTATTGTGGACTTTTTTGAGGACGATAAATGCTACTATCTAGAGACAATGCAGCATGGTGATCCTCCAGCAATAGACTTATTCGACTTGATAGAGGTCAAGAGCGATATGACCGAACTCGAGTGCAGATATATTTATTTTCAGTGCTGTTCAGCAATGGCACATTTACACAAGCATGGAATAGTGCACCGGGATATTAAAGACGAAAACATCATTGTTGACAAAGATTTTGTCGTTAAGCTTATAGATTTTGGCTCTGCTGCATACACAAAAAACGGACCATTTGGAGTTTTCGTTGGAACAATTGATTATGCCGCACCAGAGGTGTTGAACGGCCAACCATACGAAGGTAGGGCGCAGGATGTCTGGGCAATGGGTGTTCTACTATATACGTTGGTTTTCAAGGAAAATCCATTTTGCGGAGTCGATGAGATTCTTGACGGAAAATTGAACTTCCCAAGATTTCATAATGTGAGCGATGATTGTCTGGATTTAATTAATATGATCTTGGTCAAAAACTCTACGCAGAGACCAACAATGAAAGATATTCTTTCGCATAAATGGTTGGCTGGTTTCAACTAACACAATATTATTGCTTTATAGATTTTGGCGCTTCACTAAAAAATTTTTAAGTTGTATGGGCGAGTGTAACAACTCTTTTACTTTATTCCTAACCCATTAGTTTCACATGTAGATTCAGTACACTCTGGAATCAAGCTTCTCATATAATACCGAGAGAGAATCGCACTGCAGCATTTCTATATATCTATCAAGAAGTCAACATTGAATCCAAGACTTTTCAAGTTCTGAGAGTGGCTATGCGCTATTTGCTGACATGAAATATACATTTCCGATGATTTTTTGTAGTCAGCCAATTGGTTCTGGGCGATTCGATTAAAATCTTTAATACGATCATTTGTCCAGGAAATTAAGAACGGTTTCTCATCTGGAATTGGGAAGCATAGAATGTATAGCTTGTAAAATTTCTCAATAAATGTGAAGTAGATGATCGATACCTGGAGAATGTAGTTCTTCATATTGCCATCAAATTGCAGAGTCGAAACCAGTTGGTCTAGTTGTTTTGTATTGTAGTTCATTAACTCCTTCCGTCCCTCATCCTCTTTGTCTAGAGATTTGAGCAATTCAATCACACGGACAATAGTCTCTAGAGAATTGTAAGGATTTGATATCTCTGCCTTCAAAAAGTCAAATAAGGTTTGGCCAAGGTGCTCTAATTTTAATTTTTTCAATCTTATCAAAAATGAAAGTTGTTCATTGTGCTTTGAGGCATTAGACAATCTTGCCAAGTCATCAGTAGCACTTCCTAGATACTCCGTACTCTTCTGATATTTTCTGTGTTGTATTGCAAACTCTAGGTCAATCAAATCTTGGTCGATTGAGTCCAACAATTCATCTGTATCCTTTTCATCTTGAATATCTCGAGACTTACTTCTGCTGTGTGTCAACCTAGTAGATAGGTTGTGCACTATTTCAGGATTATATGATCCTTGTCCCGCCGACATCCTCTGTAGAGATTTCCGAATGTTTTTGCGCTTATAGTCGTTAGAATCCAGAATTCTAGCGGAATCGCTCTTGGATTTTCTAAAGGCAGATGTAATTTTATTATACTCATTCTTGCTGTCTGTCTGGAACAGAAAAATTGTCTCCCTGACCTGGAAGGATAAAGTATATTCGGCAGAATTTTCAGGGGCCTTGTACGATGAAGGAGGAGTAACGTTGGTGTTCAGTGAAACCTCTCTAATTGGCCAGCAACTAGTAGCAATGGTTCTCTTTTTTTTCTGGATCCTCTTACGGGTTGCGATCAAAACATAGTCATTCAAGATTATGAGATGTGCAGGTCTAATTGGTTTCCAAGTCAAAGCATTCAATTCCCCCCATCGCTTACTCTGGGCGACGACGTGCCTACCAGGAGAGGACGAGATCATCTGCTGGGCACCTTCCACCTCCCGAAACAATGAGTTCAAGTTTGTGGTCCATTTCTTTTCTAAAATCATGACGCTGGCCCTGTTATTGGAATTCCCAGATGAGCCAGGTATGCCCAGCTTGCCAGATCTCGATAGACCGTCCTCAGCCTCTTCTTTCTGTTGACCCATGACTTCGTTCAAGGAATCGATAGACTGCTTAAGGGTTTGAAGTGCCTCTGCCGTGGCAACTACACAGTCATTCATGGAAAAAATCTTATCCACGGAGGTTGAGAGTGCTTTTTTCATGGTTTTCCTGTTGCTTTCTTCAATGATATGCAAGTTTTCGGAGAACTTGGCAACCCGCTGAGAATCTGCATGCCTTAGCTCGTGCATGATCTCCTTCCGGTTGAAGTTGGAGTCTGAAAATTCCTTTTTTAGCTTTACTGGATCCTCCAATAGGTTGCCGCTGGCTTGAGCAGCGGAATTGTTGCTGGTGACAGTTTTTTGGGATGGAAGTTTGTCCTTGGTGATAGTTCGGCCGCCAGGCACTCCTGGAGGCAACACAGGAAGCACTTGTTTATGACTAGTGGTAACATTTTCCGTTCCACTGCCTTGTGCAGTACCGTTCCTCTGTTTAGGCATCATTGCTGAAGAAAGAGTGTTTTGTAGTAGCTAAAGTTTTACCCACCACAGCAGTTTAACAATTTCCAGATCTCTCGGCTGAAAATAAATAATTCGCGTGCTCAGCCGAGAATAAGAGACACACCTATGGGGCCCTGAAATGCGAAGCAAACAGTTTCTATATGGAGTAAGATATAGAAGGAGATATCGTCCTGTGTATACTACATACGATTACATTGCGAAAAGGTTCGATTATACACAAAAAAAAAAAGCAATTTATGTAGTAGTAAAGTAGACGGCTGAGTGAATAGAAATTTGTATGGGACCTCCAGATACAACCATCTAAAAATGCCTGTATGTCGAGAGTGTTTGGAGACGGCAGAACACTGCAAAAAATGGTTCACCGGACACATTGATGGACACATAAGCATCAATGTGTCACATTACCGCAATAGTTGGGGGGTTCTGCTGTTTCATCCAATGCCAGAGTACCCTAGAGGCTGTAATGTAGACCATAGAAATCCGGCACTCTAACTCTTAATGGCCAAGCACAGCTGTGGCATGTCAGCGAAGTAGTACCATACCGTCGCGGTTGATGGTTAATCTCTCCAGAAGTCAGAGCCCTAGTTAGAAATCTTATCCTTAATCTCGTTCATTTGAAGAATGATCGATTCACCCTTTAAGCAAGGAAGAATCCCTTCAATTTTAGACCGCTGCTCCGGGCTTATCTTCTGCTTCAACACCAGCCGGTTGATCGACTTTGAAAACTCTTCCGTCCTGTCAATACTCCTCTCCTGGTCTTCGAGTGGCTTATCTTCATTCTCTTTAGACTTAAATATGTCGAGATCGACGTTCCGGAGTTTGGCAAGACTTGTTTTAATATTAGCCAAGTCGTCGGCTGTAGTTTTCTGTCCGTTGTCGGAGTCCTGATCGTTCTTCTTCTTCAAATTTTCAAGAATATCGTTGATTTTAATCAACTCATAGTAGTTGTTGTAGATTATGGACTTCACCTCCGACTGATTGTTGTCCAAACTTTCCAATATATCGTTCTCCGACTTCATCAAGTCGATGAAGTCCGCCTGTGATGCATACTGTTCGAAATTGTCGATCGTTAACTTCTGCTCTTCGGCGCTCTCAGATGCAGAGTCGTGCGTCGAGAACTGATCAATGTTTTCCACCTCCTTTTGTTGATGTTCTGCCAATTTATAGAACTCCTGCAATGCCTTCCTTCTAGCAACAGCCTCCGGATTTCGGTCCTTCATCGAAGACACTGATATCTCCGATGAGACGGATGGGATCCTATTCTTCATGTTAACAGAACCTTTCCGAAACGACAAACTTGTTTGCGACATACTAGGGATTCAAAAAGGAGTGTCACTAAAAGAAAATAATGGTACTCTCTGTGCTTGCTGATGTTGCAAACAGTGAAGCATATGTGTTCATCGCATTACATACATACATACATACTGTGCGCGCGCTCTCTCTCTCTCGCTGTCAAGTCGGCCAGATATTTTTTTTTTTTTTTTTTTTTTTTTGAAACTTTGGAGCAATTCCGGTGAATATTTGCAGTGGAATCAATCATCCTTAACAGAAAATGAGCGTCGATACATCTGTGTTGCAGTCTATTCTTAAGAAGTCGGAAGATGGTCTTCAGATGGGTCAGTATCACGAAAGTATTCCAACCACAGATGTCGAAGTACCAGAGTTCCAGGAATGGAGGTTCGAGTTGGACAGTAAGCATAAACTGAAGTTAAAGTTGATCAAAGGAACCGCCGAGATATTTGGCACCGAGATCTCCCCAAACAAGGAATACACTTTTGAGGGATCTCTTAAGTCATGTGTCTCTACGTACACCGGTTGCACACTAAGGTATTGGAACTGTCAACCTACCTCGGAGTATGTCAGTGAAGAAACATGCCTTAATAGCTACCTGAATCTACATATGGCTCTAGAGAACTTACGAATAAATAAGAAGATCGGACCAAGAGTGCTGGTTATTGGTCCAAAGGATTGTGGAAAGACTTCTGTCTCTAGGACGTTGGTGTCCTATGCGGAAAAAATGGACCATAGGCCAATGCTAATTAATCTAAACTCCAACTGCCCCCAGTTCACTGTTCCCGGAAGTCTGACTGCCACTCCGATTTCTGATTTATTGAATGTCGAAAACATCAATCTTGGTGAAACCATTGCTACCGGTCCCTCCTTTTACCACCCTAAGCAGCCCATCGTGAAGTTTATTGGATTGGAAAATTATAAGGACAATCTGAAACTTTTCAAGTTCCAAATCCAGACCTTAAGCCAAACTGTGGAGAAGAGGTTAGAAAATAGTCCGGATATCAAATCGAGTGGTGTTGTTATTGACACTCCTCCTTTTCACATTGGGGATTGTGATATAATCCAAGAGATTATCGATGATTTCAAAGTGAATATTCTTGTCATCATAGGGAATGAACGACTTGTAGTTGACCTCAAGAAGAAACTTAGGTATGATACTGATAAGTTGACGATGATTAAACTTAAGAAGTCCAGTGGATGTGTTGATAATGATGACAAATATGACAGGGAAATCCAGCAGAGGTCTATAAAAGAGTATTTCTATGGAATCGAGACCAGTCAATTGAGTCCGTACACGTTCATGCTCAATATCAACGAGCTCATTTACCTCAGGCCCAAGGAGCTAGAGACTTTGAATTTGGCATTTCTTAGTGGAGACGCAGCAGATGATGATGAAAACACAGCAAGCACAGAAGTCAACTATAGCCAATTTTTAGAGAGGGTGAAAGCTCCCAATGCAGAAAACCTATCCAATGCCATTTTGGCTCTGATGGATGATTCAGATATAGACACCACAAGTTATGTTTCGTCAGCGACTGACGAGCAAGCAAATCTCGAGTTGATAAAACGCATTTCAGGCAGAAGCGTGCTTGGCTTCTGCTATGTATCCGAGTGTGATGACGATAAAGGCAAATTGAAGATGTTAATCCCAACGCCCGTTCAGCATCTACCGTCGAGAACGGTAATATTGACCCAATACAGGTACCATGAGTAATGAAGGGTCTTTGTACTATTATAAATAAATGTAAAGATATATCGCAAGCAAGTTAGAATCATCTAATAAAGGTACAGTGGTTTCTCTACAAATAAATTTACGACGGTGCACCTGTCAGGGCGGCTACTGTGGTATGTGCGTGCAATTCTTCTTCTATTAATACAAATTACTTTATAGTCTTCAATTGAATTCCATCTCCTTCCGATGGTCCTGTCTGTCCAAGCTCCGGGTCCACTAATCCTTCAAAGAATGTGTCTCTGAGCTCCTTCCAGCGGGTAGTCCACGTACCCAAAGTCACCATAATTATGCAGCTCACTATTTGCAATCCCCACCAATATATGTTCGATGGAAAGCTATCTACTGTCCAGACGCAGATCAAGTTGATCACATGGACAGTCACGGCAAAGTCCCATGCCAGCTTTGATCGTCCCACCACTATCGTGATGAATATCACGCTCAATAGCGAATCTATAAGCCATAATGTTATGAGTGTCAAGCCTAAAGAGTTCTCTATGGATATCTCCTGCCAAGAAAACACCCATGCAATGGAGAACTGTTGTCCTAGAAGCTTTGCTGTGAAGCAGAAGAGTATTAAAGCTGTGAAGTAGTAAAACGCCTGCAAAGTGATAATCTGGAATACCAAGGTAGAGGGCGATGAAGAGTTGGAAAAATGCTGATCAAACCTCGAGAGGCTTGGCACCAACGAGTATCCTGATTTCACTATTCTGAGAAGTGACAGCACCGACATGGGAGTGCTTAGTTACTTAGGGTACACTGTGGCAGGAAAAGATCCAAAGAGTTCGGCTTTTGGTCAGGATAATTGCGTGAGGATTTGGGGAGACGATCGACGCACACAGAAAGAGCGGTGAGGAGGAGAACACTTGATGCTTTTCTTAAAGCAGGACAGATAGATAGTATGAAGTGATCTAAATGAACGTATCAGATAAAGAAGAAGAGAATATAGAACGATATAAAATAAATAGTAGGTATGTTGTTTAAAAAGGTCCCCATGCATTACTAATAGGAGTGTGCTCACTTTGTGAAAATAAGAGTCTCCTAGTGGCCGCATAGTGTAAACGGTAGCAATGTCTGAGGTATCAGGATTTCAATCTAGCTGTAAGCAGCAAACCTCTGGAAGTCTTACCGTAGCCCACTTTTATCAAACAGTTGTTTTTGGGATCAGCGTTGTCTTAGGCCAAAAAACTCAGAAAAAATGATCAAATTCGTTGACCTAAGCGCTGGTGGTTCTAGGGTGCATTTTTCACCAGAACCGTTGCCAGACACTGGTGAGGCCATAGAAAGAGGGTCGAGTATACAAAGTAGTATTTGTATGTATGTGGTTAGGCTTCAATTGCGTCTACTCTCATTGCTGTCGAATGAAACTGCCAGCTGATCCCTGCAATTCTGGGCGCTAAGGTTCTTCCTGTACATCTATCCAGTCAGAAAGAAATACTACAGCATACTCGAATTACCTAGCTTATACCTTTCAAAGAGATTTCCTCATGTGTCAGTCCTTTTTTTTTTATTATTATTATTATTACAATTATTTCCCGACCTTTCAACTCTTACACAAACCTTCTTTACCCAGCTTCTAGTACCGCATTTCAGAAAATGATTTTATCTCCTGAACTGTGAGTAATCCTTTCACAATATTCCACTCACTTAGATCTCCGCTTCTAATCGGACTTTGCGCGCGGCGCGTCTACTAGTGGCATACATTGTCTTAGTGTTACGCGTAACACTATCTAACGCCAACATTTAACATTCTACCATCATTCTAAACCTACATTTAACAATCACTACTTCCATTCTGCTTCTTGTTCACGCTTTAAGATGACATTCGGTGAACATTCGCAGAGGTTTGTGTTCAGCGAAAAGATAGTGTCCTCTGCGCATGATCCAATTCCAACTACGACGCTGCTCCAGAGGTTGGAGCATCTCTACAATTCCCTTTCCTCTATAGATCAAGGAAAGGTGCAGTTGAAGTCACTAGAGAAGATCAAGACGCAACTAATAAACCGAAAACTTATCAAAAACTCCAACAACGGAATACGAGCAATCGTTTCGTGCTGCCTGGCCGACATATTAAGATTATACGCTCCTGACGCACCATACAATGCTGCACAATTGTCTGATGTGTTTAAGCTCTTCTTCAAGCAGATAAAGCAGCTAGACACTTCAGACAGTGGCTTTTTCCGATATCAGCTATATCTTCTCAACAGGTTAGCAGAGGTCAAGTCCACAGTGTTAATCACTGATCTTCCCAACTGCGATAAGCTCTCTCAGCTTCTCTTTGAAACAGCCTATTCGCTAGCTGAATCCAGCCTTAACGACCAAACTATCCAGCCATTGCTATGTGAAGTTTTGTCTGAAGTGATATCGGAATCTTCTTCGTTGCCAGAAAAAGTAATAAAACTCCTTCTCAACAAGTTTTTGGCCCATACCAAGATCATGAAAAATTCGTCATTAACATCGGTTCCTGGTTTTGATTTCACTGTCCAGCTCTGTTTATTCAACTTCGAAAGACTTTCAAGACTGATTACTCGTTTTTTTTCGGAGACAATCTATGAGTGTACCAGAAATACGGAGATAGATGCTGCCACCAAAAATGACGCTGTCCACGAAATTGACTCGTTAACTGACTTACAGCAGCTCAAGAAGATACATCTCATCACCTCCGAAATATGGGATTATGTTCCAGAAATGCTTGCTTCTGTAATGGGCTTGCTTCGGAATGAACTAGATGCGGACGATCCTAGAATCAGAATATTGGCTACCGAGACCATTGGCAAGATCATATCTGCTCCAACAAAGTCCACCAATTTTTTGACCGATCATTCTGATGTATACTCTGCCTGGTTACAAAAACCTTTGGATAGTTGTCCATCAGTAAGAATAGCATGGCTTAAAACAGTATCGTTGATACTCAAGAACAGGAATGATGTAAATGTCGATATATCCAGCTGCATGTTGAAGACCCTAGTAGATTCTGAGGAGAGGGTCAGACTTACAGCAATTAACCAGCTAAGAAAGCTAAATTCGGAGACAATACTCCACAAACTTGCTTCGGGGGCTCTTATGGACACTCTAAAGCAATTGCTAAGAGAAAAGCACCTGGAAATCCGAAATTCTTGTTTATACTTTCTAGCCGATCTTTACAATGACTGTTTTGCAAAGCTTAGAGAAGATTCGTCCATTTCCTCTGTTGTTGGATGGATTCCTGATGAAATACTTAAGTTGATTTACATCAACGATAAGAGTATAAATGCCCAGGTCGATTTCATCCTTTTCGAAAAAATTCTGCCATTTGACACCAATGATGCGGAGAGAGTTGAAAGATTGTTGACCGTGTTTAAAAGTCTTTCAGAAAAAGGTGTCATGTCTTTTTACGCCATAATAAGACGTCAGATCCAGCTTTCAGACTTTATACCAAAGCTCATCACCTTGATTGAGGATAATAACGGGGATCCTGACAGTCAGAGTGATTTAAAAATTGCAAAAATTGTTGCTTGGTTAGCCAAAGACTTTCCTTCTGATTTTAATGCCGAACAATCCCTGATGAAATTCATACAAATTAATAACAGAAGACTATTCAGACTTTTAAAAGTTTCCTTGAACATTTCTGGATCAGATTATGAAACTGTGAATAGTTGTCTCAAGGAATTGTTGAAAAAGGTCTCGGAGCAGAAAAGTACGTCCACTGTTGAGATCAATTCTGTAACGTCCATGAATATCACCCAAACTATCAAATTGTTGGCCTATCGTGCTTCCATAATCTTTTACAATAAGAGTAATGTGACAGATATTTTACGGATTACAAATGATTTGTCAAATCCCTTGACTTCAACTGCTGTAAAGGTGCTAGATAGCATGGCCGAGTTGGTCCCAGGGGTCCTCAGAGCTAATATTTTCCTGATTATAAATTATATTATTAAAACTGACAAAGGCTCCTCGGAAATTAGAGTCCAGAATCTCAAAGCTATACACAAATTTGCTAAACATTTTCCAGATATGTTAAATAATCGATTGAATGATGATGATACGTTTTTTGATGTGATCAGAAGATTGGCCTGCGAAGGTTCTATTTTGGAGGCCAAATATTCAGTTAAAATTTTAAGTGAGTCAAAGTTTGCTCTTAAAGAAACTTATTTACTAGATATATTGGATCACCATTGGCCTTTGAATATAAGAGACACTGCATCGGTAAATATTGCACTTTCTGCCATTTCTGAGATGTTTCTCTCTGATCTCATCCTTTTGGAAGGAAAGACTAAAGAGCTAAGTAACATCTTGGCTTCTGATATTCTTTTAAAGAATATCAATCTTAAACCATCTGATTCAAATGATGGCAGCGACAACAAAAATGAATGGATATCTGATGATGACCTTGGTAAGAAAAACAATTGTTGTTTGACGAAATTGCTAGCCATCTGCACTTTTGTAAACTGGTTACGGGCAATTAAGGATGATAAAGAGGAGGATATTGAAACGGTTGCACAACCTGTATTCAAATTACTAAGCTCTATCATTGAAAATGGTGGCGAAATAGTATCTTCGAAGAGTGAAGGGTTCCCAACACCAGGAACATTTCAGTCTAGGATCCGACTTGAAGCTGGTATTCAGATACTAAAGCTTGCAAAAATCCCTTTGTATGAGAAGCGAATAAATCAGTCTCTTATCAACAAGATGACATATTTGATCCAAGATGAGAATAAGAATGTTAGATTCCTTTTCACATCTCGCCTCAAAAGATACTTGACCGAAGAAAAGATCCCGCTATTGAAGTTTATACCTCTCACCTTCTTTCTTGCACATGAGCCAGTGCAAAAGTTAAAGGCTGACACTGCAACATGGATTTGTGCAGCCTATAGGCGACAGATTGCTGCCGGTAAATCCAAAAGGCTGCTATTCGAAAAATCGTTTGTTCGTTTCGTCCATCTGCTTTCTCATCACCAAGAGTTTCTGGATTTGTTTGCGGACTTTCAAACAGACAGCAATGAACTTCATTACATGAAAGCATGTAATTTTGTTCTTACTTATCTTGTATTTGCTTTGAAATGTATTACGAACTCAGATAATATTTCTGTTCTCTTTTATTGTGCTCAAAGGATAAAGCAGTACAGGGATGTTCTAGCAGATAAGGAAGAGTCAGATTCCTCAAACTTGATGTATTATATTTCAGATCTTGCGCAACTGGTTCTGAAACAAATAAAGGATAACAAGGGTTGGAATTTATCTACGTGGCCAGGAAAGTTGGTCTTGGATTCTGATCTCTTTGAAAGAGTTCAAGACTCTGAAATATCGGATAGGATTACACTTACATCTTACATCCCTTCTCAGTTCTTTAAGCAGACTCTTTTGGAGGTTAAGAGTCAATGCAAGCATATATCATCCAGCAGATTCAATGCATCGAAGCGTGTTAAACCGATTGGTGGACCTAAGAGAGTTCACGTAATTGCAGACTCTCAGGATAGTCAGCTAAAAGCCAAAAGGCCAAAAAGACTTCCACCGGAGCATCCAACTAGGCATAGCACTAGAGCTCATAAAATCGTGAATTATAAAGAGGATACTGAAACGGAAACCTAATAATTGAATAAACTTTGCTTATAGTATTCAAATGACGCGTTAAATTATGATCTACATAATTAATTGTGCATAAAAGTCGAATTAGGAACGTAAAAAGGTGAGCATCTTCTCACGCCCTTTGGCTTCCATTAGTTTCTTAACTATCAGTAGTTCATGAAGCTCGTTCTTGCTTAGATTTTCATTTTCGATGTTGTATTCTCCCACACTTAGGCTTAACAACTCCTCAAAATTTATCCTCTTCTGTTCTTGCGTAATCATTTCACGTTTGCTAAGCCGAGCCAAACTCCAAAGATACTGCTTCAAATTAGGAGCCATCTGTTTATAGAGCATTAAGTTGTCGGTATCCAAATTATGAAGACTGTTGAATTTTTTGATCTTGGCACCTTTTATAAAATCTAAGATCACCCCTTCTTCTCTAAGCTGATAGGTCACGTTTCCAATCTTTTGTGCCTTGATTGTACTCATCATCTCAGGAGGAAGTGTATAGCAGAGAGCATTCTTCTCCGATGTGTATATGAAAGACGAGTCCATTGGTAGTCTAGCCTCTAATGCTTCGGGATCGTTTATAAAGTTTGTATTTTCAACATTGGCTATCTCCACATTGGAATCCACAGGGATTGATGGGCTTCTCGTAATACCAACTTCAATGGATGGTTGGTCCCTTAACTTTCGCCTTGGCTGAACTATCCGGTCAGCGTGGTTAGGGCATTTCCACTTGGAGCCAAGTTTCTTAACGGATGCAAGTGGTGGGTCTAAGCAGTCTAAATGCCAGTATAAAGAGCAATAATCACATTTAATTAGTTGTCGGCCATTGAGGCCAGATCCGCCACAATGATAGCAGAAATTAGGATTTCCTTCCTTGTCATAGGCACCGTATACTGGATCATCTGCCTCACGAACAAGCTGTTTGTACGTCTTGACCGGTTTCAAAGAGTCATCTATATAGTCACCATACTTGTCCATAACGACACCTTCAAATGCTTCAGCAATTTCCTTGGGTAGCCTGAAGGCCACGGGATTTCTCGCCTCTAGATTGTCAAATAATTTGGAGAGTATTCCCACATTTTTGCTGCGGTAGATAGACCTGGTATGATGGTTATGAGAAGCTGCATGTGTTGTCGGTTTCTGCATTTTATGGCGACATTCGTCACAGAACCAGTGTTCAGGGAGATGGTCGGGACTCATTGGCGGATCAAGGCAGTTAAAATGAAAGGATCTTGGACATGCTTCACAGCAGATAAAAAGACCTGTCAATCCACATGCAGAACAAAAATCTTGATTTTCCACGGTTTCAGACTTCGCTCTGCCTGTATCGACTCCAGAATCAGAGCCCGATTCCTCCTTAACGAACTGGTCTTCTTTGCGTCTAGAATGTTTCACGTTGCGACGACGACGTTTGCTAGGTCGTTCGTCTTCTTCTTGAGCTTCGGTAGGTTCTTTCTTTATTGAAGACCGTAATTCACTGGCACTAGTTATGGGTTCAGACTTTTGAGTGTTCAAACCATCAGCATATTCCTTCTCAACACTAAGCCTGTACTGCTCATCTATCCGCTGCATAGCAAGTTTCTTGGCCGATCTTTTCCTTGGAGCAGCACCAAGCTCTTTTTTTGATCGCAGATTTGGTGGAGCTTCGAGCGGGAGTCCTGTGACAGCAGCAACAAGAGTACCTAGAGGTGGTTCTTCAAATTTGAAGTGCTTCTGTTCAACATCATGGATGTTCGAGCGAGTAGAACCGGAGCCACTTGTAGTTGTTCCGCGTCTTTTATTTGATTTTCTATATGTCATATTTCATACGGTCTTCTGTAGCAACAATAACCTATGCGAAAAACTAGTGACAGATAGGAATAACGCAGAAAAAACTCGAAGCAAAAAGAGCAGAAATCATGGATCGAAGATTTAAGCCAGGTATTGTCGCGTATGCACGACAGCGAGCTTGTTGCCTATAAAAGGCCGGGAGCATGATAATGATGAGAGAAAATTAGAGCTATTGGCTGGTGGCAACACTCAATGGTTTAACAATGTAAACAAAAGTTGTCACTGTAAAGTATGATGTTATATATTATGGTTTATAATGGTGATACTGTGAATGTCGGACGCATTTTTAGATCGAGGTGTAGACTCTGACTAAATTTCTCTACTCTTGCAAGTTTAGACTCTTCTCTTTATTTTGACAATGTAATCTCAGTCTTTTATATAAATTTGTTGGCTTGAAACAAAAGAATACAAAATTTAAGATTTCACTCTGAAAAAGTACGCCCCACCACGCTTACTTTTGATTCTTCAGGGTTAGTTCTCCTCGTTCGCCTGAAAGATAGTAAATTGTATTCTCTATTTACCTTTCGTGTACTCTTTTGAGATTGATAATTGTTTCATTGGTAATCACTCAAGCAATAAGACTCTGCTATCCGTTCCTAAGTTTTTACTCCTCCAAGAGTGGAAAGTATTCTTTGTCCAATATCGCAACTGATCAATTCATATTCAAGCTGGGAAACTACAATCTTACTTTCAGCAAAATTGTAGCGTTAATTTATTCGCTTCTCATGTTTGATTTGTCTGATCTATCGGTTGGTGTGTTGCAATGAACAGCTAGATTATGTGGTCTGAAATAACCCCTTGGCCTATGCCGCATTAGGCAATTATCAGTTAACCGCGCTGATGTCTGAAAAAATTCTCGACGATTTAATCTTCCTATTAGTCATAAGTTGTTTCCTCAAGCCCCTACTAACTTGCTTTCTTATCCATCAAGATGCTGAAATTTCAAGCCCGTCGACTATTCTCATCAGGATGCAAATTAACTGTTCCTGATAAGTCTAGATTTATTCCTAAGACTGGCTTCTACCCCAAGGGTTACAAAGTGGGTGCTGTTGCTTCCCATGTTAAGAAGAATAACGCACTTGACCTCGCAATGCTAACTTCGGAGGTTCCGGCTTCGGCTGCTGCTTGCTTTACAACGAACAAATTCAAGGCTGCTCCTGTTCAGACTTCCAAAAAGACCTTAGAGTTGACTGGTGGTGCTGGAATCAGAGCCATCATCGCTAATAGTGGATGTGCCAATTCTGTTACTGGTGAAGGCGGACTGAAAGATGCTAAGACTATTGTTGATGAGGTTGATAAGCAACTTGGAATAAGCGGAGACAAACCTGCCACTCTTTGTATGTCTACTGGTGTCATTGGTCAACGTTTGTCGATGGATAAGATTATCCCTGGAATTGGTGAACTTGTGAAATCAAACCTTGGATCTGATCACGAACACTGGCTAACATGTGCCAGGGGAATGATGACAACAGATACCTTTCCTAAGTTGGTGTCGAAGAAGTTCACCATTAATGGCATCGACTACTCCCTTGCAGGTTTGGCCAAGGGTGCAGGAATGATCT
Organism: Allodekkera sacchari; assembly: GCA_030565225.1. Lineage (NCBI taxonomy): Eukaryota > Fungi > Ascomycota > Pichiomycetes > Pichiales > Pichiaceae > Allodekkera > Allodekkera sacchari. Next base: position 68,718 of record JAJMBG010000020.1, read on the forward strand.
GTCCTAATATGGCTACTCTACTTGGCTTTTTTGTAACGGATGCACCAGTTTCTCCTTCTGCTTTGCAAAAGATTTTGTCTTTTTCAGTTAGCAGATCGTTCAATTGTATATCTGTTGATGGTGATATGTCCACTAACGATACCATTTCCGCCATGGCAAACGGTGCCGCTGGTGGAGAGATGATCACCGAAGATCATCCAAGCTATGCCATCATTGAAAAGGAAATCACGGCATTTGCAAAAGAGTTAGCAAAACTTGTTGTCAGAGATGGTGAAGGCTCCACAAAATTCATCACCTTGAAGGTGAAGGATGCGCTCACGTATGAAGACGCCCACACTGTTGCCAAGACAATTGCCAACTCTCCTTTAGTGAAAACGGCAATGTACGGAGAAGATGCCAACTGGGGTAGAATTCTTTGTGCTACTGGATATGCTGGTGTTCCGGTTGATCCAACAAAGACCAACGTCTCTTTCATTCCAACGGATGGTTCTGCTGAGCTCAAATTGCTTGTCAATGGAGAGCCAGAGAACGTTGATGAAGATAGAGCTAGCGAAATTCTAAAGTCCGCTGATTTAGAGGTTCTTGTGGATTTGGGCACCGGCGGTGGAGAGAGCTGCGACTTTTGGACTTGTGATTTAACTCATGATTACGTGAAGATTAATGGAGAATACAGATCATAGTGAGGTGTAATAGTTAGATGAAATATAGATGATGCAAGTAAAATTCTAATAAAAGAGAATAATGGAGGGGTACGGAAGATTAGGACCAACAGAACGAGAACCAAAAGTTGGCATTCGTAGAGCAGAGTAAGTCAAGTGTAGCAGGAGCCGAAGAAGAAAAAGAGTGGATACTCTTCTGAGATACTCTTCTGAGATATGACGGATTCCTGTAATTGATTGATATTTGTGAATGCTGAATAGATAGATGGATTAACTGTTTCGAAACTTTGGCTAGAAGTGCTTTTGCATGACACTAGAGAAAAGAGTTCCATAAAATCCCAAACCCGCTGCACCGCCACACCAAATATTGAGCACGACAAGCATTTCTGGACAATGCCGTCGTACAAACAAGGAGTCGGAACTCGAAATAAAAAAGACAAGAAAAAAAAAAAAAAATAAGAAAAATAAGAAAAAGAATTCACAAAAAGGCTCACATATCCGTTTGGCATACATATTACGTGAAACCCTAGCACATTGTACTAAAATGGCACGTAATGCTGGTTCGTATCACAAACCGTCTCCCAGCCACTGCTTTCCCCATGCGGCTGGTGTTTTCCTCGCGCATTGATGTAGTAATAATGCTCTTCGCTTTTCTTCCTTTCCTTTACGCTTGTTCCTGTTTTGTAGTATAACCATGTTCAACGGACAGTGGGACAACCAGGGCTCTCCAGGTGGACAGTCTTCACGGCAGCCAACAGGGCAGCCAACAGGGCAACCTCAACATGGTCAGCCACAGCAGAGACCACACCGGCAAGTTACTCCACAGCAGATAATCCAGGGGTTGATGAGAATGGATCCTCAGCAACGGAATGCTATCATAATCAAAAATCCGCAGTTGCAGATGTTTCTACAGCAGTATGAGCAGCACCGTAAGGCTGCAATGCAGCAGGGCGGTTCTCCTGTGGTTCAGCAGCCAGCAGGTGTTCCTGCTGCTTCTGCACAGAGAACTGCCACTGCAAGAACTCCGGCAGCACAGTCTCCGTCTGGGCAATTTAGCTCTGGGCTGCAGAACGCGCTGCTTCAGAGACAGCAGCAGCTGTTGGCCCAGCAGAAAAAGCAAAGAAGCATGCCCCAAGGTCCAAACCGGCAACAGCAACCGCCAGGTATTCCTCCCGTTATACCTGGTACTGCTGGCCCGATAACGGCTGCAGCTCCTCCGATGAGAGATGCTACGGGTGCTGCTCCAGGTGCACAAGCAGCAAGATTTGGAGTGCTGCAGCATACTGCTGGCAACTCTGATGTTCATAGAGCCCAGCCAGTTGTCGAAACGCAACCTGCCGCAGTGATAGCTCCGCCAGTCGCAGCGCCAGCTAAGCAGCTTGACGATATACACCGCTGGTCCAAGTTATTCATGAAAGAGCACCAGAAAATTCCAACAGACACCAAAATGTACGAGATGATCATTAGTAGAGACTTGGAATCCGACAGACGGGCGAAAGCCGAACAGAAGAGGCCTTTCGACGCAGAACTTCTTGAAAGAATGTCGAGCGATCTCAAGTACTATCAGAAGATTCGGGATTCTAGGCTGAAGGCCATCAACTTGCGCCCCGAGTCCAATAAGGTGACGGAGAACTTATGGGGCGAAGGCTATGCAGGATACGGAAACGGATTCACAAACGGCCGCACACAAATTATCTTACCCAAGGACAGAAAGAAAGTATCGAAGCTCCCAGATTACTACATTTCTCCAAAGCAGATGCAGGAACAAGCTGTGGCTGCAGAGGAACTCGTCCCTATCAGGTTGGAGTTCGACCTGGATAGAGATGGTTTCCAGCTTACGGATACCTTCCTTTGGAATCTGAATGAGAATTCCATTACGCTGGAACATTTTGTCGATGTTCTAATGGAAGATTACCAGTTTCCAAAAAGCAAGCACACTTACAAACAAGAGATTCTTAATAGTATCAAGGAACAACTCAGTGATTACCACCCAATTATCTATCCAAAGCCAAGTCTGAACTCGGGCGATCTCCGCTTCCCCATTACCTTGGATATTACAATCGCCAACAACCAACTCACAGATAGTTTTGACTGGGATCTTCTTGACTCACATAACGATCCGGAGGAATTTGCTGAACAGCTTTGTGCCGAAATGGCTCTTCCAGGGGAGTTTGTGACGGCGATCTCGCACTCTATTCGGGAGCAGTGCCAGATTTATATCAAATCATTGTACTTGATTGGCTACAGATTTGATGGCTCTGCGGTTAAAGGAGATGAATTGAAAGAATTTGTGCGTCCTAACTTGGACTCCCACAACATTGTGCGTCCGAGATATCTTTTGCAGGACCACACCCCCTCAATCCAGGAGTTATCCTTTGCCAACATTGAGAAACTCAAGAAAGAGAGAGAAAGAGAGTCAAGAAGGAAGAAAAGAGGACAAACTAGGGTCGGCAGAAGAGGTGGTGTTGTTTTGCCGGATTTGCACGACATGCCGAAGACTTTCCGTACTGCAATACCTTCAGCAACCTTACCGGGAGGTGTTGATCTTGGTTACCCATCGGACTCATACATTGACTACCCATTGGCAATAGAGACACCTCAGAGACAAGCTAAGGCACTGGAGGATTACCATCAAGAAGTCGAAAAAGCCAAGGCCAAGAAGAGGCAGCAGCAGTTGGAGGAACAGAAGAGAAGAGATGAGGACAGAGCTGAGGGTCGGCGTTTGGTGGAGCTTGGCCAGACCAAGTTGAACAGCACCGAGGGTCTACATACGAGAGTGTACATTAAGCATGAGTCTGACAAGTCTCTTATTGTGAGGATTAAGCTGAGGTGATCAGATGAGATGTATTTTATAGGAAGCAAGGGTAATGTATGTATTATTATAAACAATTTGTTAGAAAGTAGAAGACGCTTTAGAGGTACAAGAAGAATGATGTTGCAGTAATGCATGGTAGCAGTCTGTCACCCATGATGAAGTGTCTCGTTGGGTTTAACAGTCTACTAGGGACAGGCGGTATCTCTGTATTCTAATTCTGGCATACAAAAATTAGCCTCCGCTGGATCCGCATGTGCCAATGTGGCAGCCAACCGGAGTACCACTACATTGCCATTGTTTGTCCCTACAAATGAAAGCAAAATAATAGCATATTCACAATTACTACATACTTCACTTGCGCAGAGCATTTTGATTTTCTCTTTGCAATTACCAAAAAGTCGTCCAACAGTTCGACAACACGCCATCACTATTGTGCGATTTATTACATGCAGCGGCGCTAGCATAGAACCAATAAAGGAAAGTTCATGCAAAGTGTCGCCGTCGGACGGGTCGTTCCTGGCTTGGTCACTACAAGCCTAATAAGTTTCATCTACTTGGTACTCCTACTTCATCTTCCCCTTGATAGCTCTTTTTTCCCTTTTCCCAGTACCCTCTAGAAGCTACCAGTTTAAAAGAGCTTTCTCACATGACCAGGCGCAGTCCCCGCACACACTGCTCGTTCCAACTGAAACACACCCAAATATGTTTATACGAGCGGGCAATTTTCCCACCTTACACAGCGGTCTTTATTTTGCTAGATAATCGAACTTTTCGAAATCAATATGCCTTCTAATTATCATAGGGTAAGTTTATACGAGACACATGCTTCCAGCTTTTTTACTAACAGTCGCCAGTTGAGTCAACAGCCTTCTCCTGACATAGAGATGTCGTCTATGATTAGTAATGGCGACCATCGGCTGCCAGACTCTCTGACACCATCTGTTGCAGGCCAAGGCAACAACCAGAGCATAAACGGACATAATGCGGTCACCGAACTTGGCGATTCGGGAGCCAATGAGTCTTCGTCAGAGCAGAACAGCGTGACTGCAAGCATATCGACGCCATCGCTGTCGCTGTCGACGTCAGCAAACGAGAGCAGCAGCCAACAACAGCAGGATAACGAGGAATCCGTTGCACCTCCAGAAGATAGCAACGTTGGCAGATTTTCTTACGGTAGAATGAGAAACGCCTTAAGGGATAATATCATGTACACCGTGAATAACGCACCGCTGTTAAGATATTTCAACAGGTCTAACCGATACAACCATCTACAGCAGCATGCCTTTGGAGAGACAAATGACGGAGTCTTCAGCAACATGTCGGCTAAGCCAGCAGTTCACAATGATGCAGATGACTTGAACCATCTTCCTACCTACGAAGAGGCCGCGGCAGACCCGGTGCCTCCTTATTGGGAGTCCTCCATTATGACGGGCTACGATGACGAGATCTTCATCGAGGGCTTGCCGGTTGGAAGCCCGATAAATTTCATCTGGAACATGATTGTGTCTGTGTCGTTCCAGTTTGTTGGCTTTGTCATAACGTATCTTTTGCACACATCGCATGCATCTAAAAATGGATCTAAAGCGGGACTTGGTTTCACATTATTTACGTTTGGCTACTACTCATTACCATTGTCGTCTCACTCAAAGGTTTCGATGGGTGGAACCAGATTTGAGCCAAATTCTCCAAATGCTATAGACGTGGATGCAGGCCAGGTACTAGATGGAACGCTGGATGATTACGCCTCTGAACTTACATCAACAGACTTGATTACCAGTGGAGATGATTCGGCAGCAGAGAACCCGGTGTTGACGCTGTTCTTTGCTTATGGCCTGATGGCTTTGGGTTCGTTCATTATTGGTAAGACTCTTTACGATTATTGGAGAGCTAGAAAAATGGAGAGGGCTTTATTGAACCCTCCTTCCACAGAAGCACCTGCTGAAGAGGTTGTGTAACCCTCGTTGGCTTTGATGGCAGCTCACACTATTTTCGGGTTGCCCATTGTACACCTATTTCGACATTACGCTTGATTCTACCACACTGATTAATTAATCTATTCTAATTCAATTACATTACACGTTTACTTACCCCATGAGTACCAACATCTTTTCGTAGATTGTAAACACTATTCCTCCACTGAGAAGTAATCTGCCTAGTCGAGGGGTGGCACCTTTCCAGAAGGTCATTAGCCCCTCCTCCTTGAATATTCTGACAAAACAGTTCAAAGTGCTTGAGTATAGCTTATGTGCGTCAAGAGACTGCATTCTGGTTTTCACTGTATCAATAGGCATAGTAGTGTAGACAGTAACCAAACCTGCAAATGCACCTACCAAGAAAGTCATGCCCGACGACAATGGCTTGTCTGGAGGGGTACCGGAAGCCTGCTGTAGCACTGACTTTATTTTATTGTAAGCTCCAAACCTGACAGCTGAATTGGCTCCCTGCCTAAGTGCAACCGGAACCAAGCCCTGGTATAGACCCTTGAATCCAAGATCCTTTATCAATCTCCAGGTACCTCTTGCACTGTTATACTTAGGGTGGGCCGACTGACGGTCATCGATCTTACCTGTCTTGATGGCTTCTGCAGGAGTCACTGCCAACACGGACTCCAACAAACCGGCTCCCAAACCGGCAAACACGCCTCTTGGGCCACTTAGCTTACCATCCTTGTCTTGAAGCATTCTCTTGATGGCATCGAAACCAAGAAATCTGACAGAAGCTTTAAGGGTATTACCAACAACAAATGCTGGACATCCAACATAGATGGACGATATTCCTTGTGTCTTTGCGACGTGGTAAATCAACACTAAAGGATTCCTTGACATTTTGGCAGATTTATCAACCAACTGAAGTCTTGTCTTAGCAAACTCAAAAGGGTAGGTAACCGTACCCTCGATAGCACCGGCAACACCTCCAGCAATAAAAGACTTGAATGGATCTGGCTTTTTCACTTCTCTCTTTGGAGTAGACATCTTTGCTGTTTACTTCTGCGATTGATTAACTTAGAACAGGTAGCAGTAAAGTGAAAAATATTATGTATGGCCCTGATGGACTCAGCGCGCCCGGTGAGCAGAAGAATGAAAAATAAAAAAAAAAAAAAAAATTTTCAACCGATAAACCGCTTTGAGTAAGTAGGTGGATAAGGGAGAAGAAATGACAGTAGGTAAGCAGGGCAAGAAGGACAGTTACGATGCATATAAAGCATCAGTGTTGGTATTGAAGTCACAATTATTGTTAAAATCTAAAATATGCACTAACATCCCCCATGTATCTTGCAACTACTGAAAACCAATATTATTACACTCTATTATTATGCCTTACTCTAATCACTTTCAAAAGCCGAAAGGTCGAAGTCCTCGTCGAAATCCTCTTCATCGACATCTGACCTCTTGTCATCAGACTTCTTTGTCTCTTCTTCAACCTTCTTTTCTTCCTTCTTTTCTGCCTTCTTTCCTTCACTCTCCTCCTTACCGTCCTCTTCCATTCTGCCATCATCACTGTCTTCTCCTTTTTTCTCTCCGCTATCACCAGTTTCCCCATCACTACCCGTATCCATCTTGTCCCCAGTATCCCCATCCATATCATCAAAAGCTTCTAGTTCTTCATCGACATCGTCAAAGTCATCTTCATCTTCTTCCTCATCCTCTGCCTCCTCCTCATCTTCCTCTTTTTGCTGTCTTTCTCTCAACTGTGCATAATACGCAGATAAAGCATCCATCTCCTCCGCTGTCGATGGAGCCTGCTCACCATCGGTGACTTCTTTGCCCGTCTCCTCTTTCACCTCGCTTTCAATCTTGACCTCCGTCTTTGGCTTAACTTCCTGTATTTTTTCAGGAGATGGACTCTTTTCTGTCTTTACATTAACAATTCCTGGCTCTTCCTTGATTTCGGTAAGAGAAGGAGCTGTGGTTCTTTGCTCCAGTTCATTGTACATAGACAAAATTGATTTTTCTCCCACTGTACTCTGCTGATGCCAAGAAGGTAAAGCGTTCTGTCTCAATTTCTCGTTTCTTTCTTCCCTCTTTTGGCGCTCTCTCTTTATTTCTTCATCATCAGCAGTGATGGAAACATGAACGGTGGCTTGAGTCCGTCCTGAACGAGAAGGCGATGAACTGTCCTTCTTTCTCTTGCCTGTCTTATTAGAAACGGTATAAGAAGCAATTGACGTCGAGCCCGGTGGAATAGCCTTAATGAGAGCAGACTCAAAGTTGTTATCCTCAACCTTCAGCGAGTCTATCTTCTTTAGGGATTGAATAATCGGCTCAATCTCGGCCATCAACCTTTCCAACTTTTCTTGTCCTTTCTGTGCTTCGAGGCCAGAGTCATCTTCAATCAACGTATCACCACATAAAGAACACTCAAACCTCATTCGGTCTTCACTCAATAAAGAGGCAGCATCAAGCAGAGTATACTTGTTGTGGCATGTAGGACAGATATAGCCCTGTGGATGGTTGAACTGGCCAATCTCATCCTTGACCTGCTTGACAACACAATGAATTTTCCATTTGATGGAGTCAATGGCTTCTATATAGTGGATGTAGTAGTAGGATCTGGACATCAACCGAAACTGTTGAGCCTCTTCCTTCTGTGTGTAATCCGTTATTAACCGATCTTCTATAAGCCTGTTACAAAAGGACCGGAACACTTTTTTGTGCATACATGTCAACTTTATCAGATCATCTTCAAACAAGACACTATGAAACATCAACGCCTCTAGAATAAGTACACATTGATGAGGATAGAAGCTCCTGGAAACCAGCCTGAGTAAATGCTTAACCTCATTTTCCGTCTCTTTTCTGTCCTTATTCATCGGGAAGATGATGATAGAAAGAGAAAAGAAGAACGGATAGCAAGGCGAGTTTAGAGCGCTATAGAATGTGTGATTATGTAACCGATGACGTGATCGAGACCTTAAAAGACAACGGAAGTAACGGTGTAGTCTGGTGGCAGAAGATTGGGGGCTGACGCACTACCTGGTGGATGGTAGGATATGTATGTATATCCTTAAGAATTCAGAAGTCTTTGGTGGTTGGTGGTTCTGAACAGAAACCGATGACAGTCGCAAAAAAAAAAAAAAAAAAAAAAAAAAACGGAACGGAAACGCTCCTAGCTGAAACCGTCAGGGCTCAGCAGCAGTGTTTTTCAAAAGAAGCACAAACAGTTAGGCGAATATTGTGATTGTGTCAATACTAATATGACATTGTCTGTACCCTTTTTGTAGAACGGGACTCCACGTGCAGCCAGGCGATGAAGTTCAAGCAACAGATACGGGTAGAGAATACTGTAAAAGGCTTTAGTAGATCTGGCAGCAGTATAGATTTAGAAGTCGATTTGTCCTGGCAAATGGTGTTTGTCGACTACTCCGGTGGCAGTGCAACTTCACCACATATTCGGCCTCTCACGCTGTTCACCCCATGTACAATTCTACGTGTAACTATTGATGCAAGCCAAGCGATGCGCCAACGCTTCCCTTAGCGGTAATGGTTATTTTCCGGCACAATTTGGCCAGTTTAGTGTGTGTCACAGGTAGTCACCGTGCCTGAATGGCTAGTATTTGCTCGGTCTGCTGATCTTTTCCAAGACAGGTATTACATCATCTTCTCTACATGTACCCTGCATTTCTGCGCATGCGGCGCCGATCACAACCTGATTCTTGCTCCCAGTATGGTCTAACATCCCCTATCTGGACTCATACTTTTCGAATGATGTCCTAGTAATTTCTGAAAAGTTCATAGTCCACTCTACTCAGTTTTAAACCCATGGTTTCTGTTCTCCTGGACTGCCAATAATAAGTGGCTATGCGGCTCGCCCGCTTTGCTACTTTCTCTGCAAATTTGCCGCTCGGAGTTTTGGCCTGCTTGAGTGAGTGAGGTCCACCGAGGGAGGCAGCAGGCCACACCTTGCCGCTTAACGCTGAATCTGATCAACTTGTCAGTGAACTAACTAACGAACTGTACACACCTAGAGTTTTATTGACGACTGAACCAATATCAACTTCGAAATCGTTTTTCGCAACCCGTACCCTTAGCCTGTTGGCTTCAGCTTTCGAGTCCACCAAAATTTGTTCACCACCGTTACATATTATTCCTACGACAAGCAACTTTTCATTCCCTCCTCATAGTATTGCTCTTGCACCAGCTAGACTTCTCCATTCTGTGGGCGTCCATCAGTGTTTGTGTCTGCTTGCACTACATCACTATCACCATCACCTGAGTGCATACTACGAAAAAAAAAAAAAAAAAAAATCGTACTACTTTTTTTCTTTTTTCCTCCGGTGTGCGGAGATAACACACATTCCTTTTTGTCCCTCGCTTCCCGATCACATCATATTTATAAGTTTCTTCACCCAAAGGTAACATTACCGTGCCTGGCCTCATTATGGCTTCATTGTCTACTCTCACTCCCGGAACGGTCTGCAAGATCCGCTGGTTGTTCTGTGCTGGCCGCTGGAATCGGAATAATATCATCCTTATTATATACTTTGTATTGCTATCTTATCTGGGTTTTTGTGCGGTCTCAATCCCATTTTCCACATATTGGCCATTTGTCAGTTTTGCATTGCTGCCATTATTCTCAACTAACTATTCTTCCTGCTTCCCTTTCTTTCGCTCGCTAAATTCTCAAGGCTTTTTTCTGCCTTCAAATTCTCTGAATTTTTTTTCTCCTTTTTCTTCTCTCCACTTCGCATCGCTTAAATCTGATAAGCTGGAAAAGAGGTTTTTTTTTTTTTTTTTTTTTTTTGTTTTCTCTTGCGAGTTACTTGTTGCATATTCTCTTCCCTGTTTCCTTCACTCTATCGACTAGACAAAATGGTGTCACAGAAGCAGACTCCTCCAGAGGAACCCGACTTTCTAACCTACTCGTCCTTTCCATCCAGTGATGCAGAGGGCAAAGTGCATTTCATTATTGTCGGTGCAGGTATAGTGGGCGTTTGCACCGCTTTCTATCTCACTAGACACCCGAAGTTCGATCCTAAAAAGCATCATATCACCATAGTGGAAAGCAAGAGAGTTGCTGGTGGTGCCAGCGGTAAAGCTGGTGGATTGTTGGCTCTTTGGGCATTTCCTCAGCAGATAGTTCCATTAAGTTTCAAGCTTCACCAGGACTTAGCGAATGAGTTCGACGGCGAAAACGAGTGGGGTTATCGAAGACTAACGACAATTAGCGTCGAGGGCGATATTTCCGCAAAGAAGCTAAAGGAGATATCTATTGCCAAGGCTTCGGCACCCCTTAATGATGGCAGCAAGCACAACGGTAATAAAAATGATGATGGCGGTGATGAAGCCGGCAAGCAAAGCAAAGACAAAACTAATAGTAACAGTAGCAACAGCAATAACAATGACAATAAATATAAAAATAACAATCACAATGATAATGACAATAACAATGACGACAAGAGTATAAAATCAAAGCCAAAGAGGGTTCCTCCAACCATAAAGAAGAACTCTATCGAAATTGAGTCTGACAACTTTGATTCTACAAGGGCCAACTTGCCAAAGGACCTCCAGTGGATCCGTCCAGAAATGATCAGTGACTGGAATTTGTTAGGAAATCAGAGCACAACTGCGCAGGTGCATCCTTACCAATTCACAACATTTCTGCTTAGGCAGTGCATCAATTCTGGTGCCGTCGAACTGATCATAGGAAAGGTGCAGGATATAATATTAGATGAAGACACCGGAGATTGTCAAGGCGTTGTCTACACTCCGTCGAGTAATAAGGCTGAACACGATAAATTGACCAATAAGAAGATTGAATTACGCGGTGACAAAGTTATCATGGCTGTCGGTCCGTGGACGTCAAGAATTTTGCCGGACTGTCCAATATCGGGACTCAGAGCACATTCCATTATAATAAAGCCTAACAAGATGGAAGAAATTAGTCCATATGCCGTCTTCACGGAGCTTAGATTGAGACGTAACAAATTTGTCAGCCCCGAAATTTATGCCAGAAAGGATGAGGTCTACATATGTGGAGAAGGAGATTCGAGTGTTTTGGTTCCAGAAACGACTGATGACGTGGAAGTGGTGACAGAGAAATGTGATGAACTTTTCGGCTACGTTTCGAAGATTTCAAATCATCTGAAAAATAGTACAATATTGAAGCGCCAGGCATGCTACTTGCCTGTTCTTGATATACCTTCATCTTCCGGTCCTCTTATCGGTGAGACGAATGTTGGTAATTTAATTCTAGCATCGGGTCACTCATGTTGGGGTATTAATAATGCACCTGCTACAGGTTTATTGGTTAGTGAGATCCTTCTCGATGGTGAAGCAAAGAGTTGTGACATTAGTGCTTTGAATCCGGCCCTTTACTTCGATGCTTCTTTGGCTTATGATGAGGATAACGATGAAGAGGATGAAGATGAAGAGGATGACGGTGAAGAGGATGATGCCGAAAGCGATTCGGAGGATGATGATTATTACGAAAGTAGTTATGAAGAGGATTGAATGATGATGACAGGACGTTCTGCGCTATAGCCGGGTTATGTCATAGATATTTCTGTTAATATTTTCGCTGCCAAAAGTTAGAAGTGGTAATGGATGTATAATTGTATCCGAAGCAAGAGCATGCAACGATGATAAGGAGAATATGTGCAGTAGTTCTGTAGAGGAGAATTTGAGTGTATTGGGATATGAATAATGTGTAAAATGCGATAGTTGTTGGGTAAGCTGTGAAACCCGGATCAACTGGAATAATGTGGAGGAAAGAAAATGAGCGCCGTTTTGTGGCTTGAACGCTCGAGTACAGAGCAAGGAACTTGCGTCTCGGAAGCAAAAAGGCTACCATTCTGAACCTCGGCCACATTGCTTGAGATATCCAACTAAAAATAGGTTGTTTGCAATTATGGTCTGAATTATTGGCAGTTTGCTAAGGCTGCCACAGGCTAATTAGTATACGAAGGAGAAAATTTCCTGGCTAAGTATTAAAGCGTGCAGTAGCTTCTCTGTTTTTTTTTTTTTTTTTTCTTACTAATGTGAGCGCGCCGTGCTAGGTGACACTAACCAGCGAAGTAGCCGCCGTGCCGTATCAAAGATAAATTCACCCGTATTTAATTTACGGCAGAAAAGTGTCACTGAACATAAAAGGGAGCAAAAAAATAGCAAAACTTTTGCAAAAGCTTTAGCTGTGAAAAAGGAAAACTTTCGAATTGCAATTACCGGGTTCGACAGTGCAATCGCCCTCCTCGCAAATCGGCTTGCTGGTTCCACCGGTTTCTCTGGCTCACAAAACCGAGCGCTGACCCGTGGATCCCGTTAAACTCATTTTTTATCTTCGCCGGGATTACGTCATGGACAGCTCAGGGATTACCGACCACCTACTGGAACTTCATCCAAAAATCGTCCAATTAATTGCAAGGCCAGAAAACCCAAGTATTGCCTTTAGTAATAGCTACTGTCTTAGTTTCCCTCCTTCAACGTCATCCTTTTGCTTGCTGCTCTCCACCCGTATTCTTCTCGGACGTCATCCCTATCCGAGCGTGAGCATCCGCAGCACCAAAAAAAAAAAAAAAAAAAAAAAAAAAAATAATAAAAAATTTCTGCCTGCCGTAGGTAAACATTTGCTACAGACTCATAGTTTCGGTATCAGTAATCTTCTTCACAGCAAACAGCTTGGTTGATGCAATAGAGAGAAAATTGTTGTTACTGGTATGTGGAAATTAGTTCAAACAGGGTTGTCGGTTGTCGCAGGAACAGCCGAGCCCGAATACGGCCCTGATTCAATTCATCCGGTTGGATATGATCTCAAGGAAGGAGAACCTTTATATTCTTCGTTGACAAAGAAGGATTTGAGTTATCAAACGCCGGCTCACACTAGTGTCGAGACTCAGACGTTCTACTTTGAGGACGAAGTCTATTCTGGCTTTGCTCAGGTGATCCACTCTAATGTTGTTGGCCTCCATACGACGGCTCAATTCACCTTCAAGTTGTTCAAGAAATCGAGCCCAGATGACTTTGTTTGGACATCGACAGCACTCAGCAACTTTGAAATTGTTGATGGAACCAATTTCAAAGCAGACCGTTTGTCAGTGACTCTGTCCGAAGACATGAAGACCTATGAGCTGGTTTCGTCCGTTAATCCTCGTAGTGAAGTACATTTGACTATAAGCAGAATCGGCGAGGGCATAAAATTTGGAAAAAATGGTACAACATATTATGGTACCGATATCGAGAATCCTTGGGGTTCTATGAGGCATGTTTTCTGGCCAAGATGTCATGTCAAGGGGAATATCATTATAAGAAAGAGAGAGAAGACTGAGAAGCCAGAATCCCAGGCACAAGCCAATGATGGCGAGACTGAACCAAATCCTGCAGACAGTACCGAAAATGAAAATTGTGATGAGGATTCGGTGCTCGAGGAAGACATTTATTCGGAAAGCATCAAGTGGGAAGAGAAATTCATAGAGATCAAAGACGGATTATCGATGTACGTTATGGCTCTACAGGGTATGAAGCCTCACCATGCCGCAGCTTCTTGGGACTTCCTCAATTACCAGTCGCCAAACTACTCGGTTGTGTTAATGGAATTTACAACACCTCAATCCTACAACAGAACAAAGGTCAGCGCAGCCATGTGTGTAGATAAGGACGGTAAAGTGGTCCTGGGAACTTTACACAACAAAACCTCCCATCTGAATGGTAAATTAGATTCCGAAACCGGATGGATGGTTCCTACAAAGATCGAATATGATATGGACGGAGCAACCGACGGGAAAAAGGTACTTGTGCACGTGGGAGGGGAGTTGACCCATCTGTCTGAAAGGGTCGACGTTATGAGTGAAATACCTCAATTTGTTAAGAACATCGTCAGTGGTGTTGCAGGAACCAAGCCTTATATTTATCAATTCAGCAATGAAATGAAACTCGTCATTAAAATAGACGATGAAAATCCAATCGAGGAGAAGGGATACGGATACAGTGAATCAACCTTCATTTCTTCCAACTAATAATAGAGTTTTTTTCTTGGTTTTTTTTTTTGTTTATGATTTTGTTTTCTTTTTGGTTTTGCTTTTAATGCTGGCTTTGCTTTGATGCTAGCTTTACCATTTTAATCGTTTTGACAATACCTTTTGCTGTTTCTCTTATTAATTCTTACGGAGCTATTTTCAGTTTAATATTGACATGTTAATAATAGAATTGTGTAATATTAAATTCTGCTACTATTTCTGAAAACTGATTAAATAACAGTATACAGCTCATGTATACTCCTTTTCTATCTCATAGAAAGATTCTGTAATGGCCTTCACAATCTTATCAGCGTGCTCCTTGGTAAACGTGAAAGCTGGCGCAACAGTACAGTGATCTCCCCTGCATACAACGGTTCCATCGGGGTTAACAGTGTACCCAATTGTTCCACTGGCACCTAAAACAGAAACCCCCTTGTCCAAGCACTTGTCGATGATTAAGTGACCGATTCCAAGGGATGGATCAAAAGGCTCTTTAGTGGTTTTATCTTTCACGGCCTCCACAGTCAAAAAATTTCCAGCTCCTCTGATGTCACCAGCAATTTTGCAGTTATTCAATCTTTCGATTAGTTGTTCCTTCATATACTTTCCAAGAACTCTAACGTTGTCGATCAAGTGATCCCTAGCGATTTTCTTTTGCACCTCCAGTCCAACTTTGCAATTAAATGCATGGCAATGATAAGTTTGACCACTGACGACAGCACCAGATCCATTCTCAATCGTGTCTACAATCTTAGGAGAAATCATAATTCCGGCAAGTGTCACATAACCGGAGCCAATTGTTTTTCCAACTGTCATAAGGTCTGGTCCCCCATCTGACAAACCGAATTCAGGATCCAAAAATGCAAATTGGTAGCCACACCTACCAAGTCCACACATCACCTCATCAAGCATAAACAATGCACCATACTTGTGTGCAATTCGACGAACACCGTCAAGATAACCCCTGGTAGGCGTTGGAGTACCGATGGTGGATCCTCCCACGGTTTCCAGGATAACACCTGCAATCGTGTCAGGGTCGTTGTCAATAAAGCACTGCTCCATCTCATCCAATAGTTGCCTGGTGTAATCCTCTTCGGTCATCCCATCCTTGATTCCCCTATATGGGTAGCAAGGAGATACTTTTGGGCATTGTGATTCTGGAAGTAGAATTGGGGTGAAAGACACTTTCCTGTAACCATCTCCCACAGATAGGGCGCCAATAGTAAATCCATGATAAGACTGTTTTCTCGAGATAAATTTGTATCTCTTATCATCTCCTCTCTCCACATGATACTGTCTCATTATCTTCAATGCGTTCTCATTCGACTCGGATCCGGAGCCAGTCCAAAGGCATGAGGAAAATAATCCGTTTGATTTGTTACAAAGGAATTCTGAAAGCTCCTCGGCTGCATAGTTACCATACGTTGGACCAAAAGTGTAAGCTGACTCGTTGGCAAACTCCGGTAGTTTATTGATGATTTCGGGGTCATTGTGGCCTAAAGAGCAAACGGCAGCACCAGAAATTCCGTCTAAAACCACCTTTCTCTCTTTGGTCTCGGGATTTTCTAGGATGATGTACATGCCCTTGCCTGTGGTACCCACACAGAGCCAGCCTTTTTCAGAAAGCTTTCTTTGAAAGACATGCGATATGCCCGTCTTACCGGTTGTCATATTTCTCAAGTCACTTGTTTGACTCCTGGGTTAGTGTATTACTAGATACTCGAATTAGAAGATATTTATATCCTCTGCAGAAAACTAAAAGCACGGGACACCAAAGCTGAAGGAAAATCCTTCTATATACCTACTTGGGGAATCTGGGCAAGCAAAAGTGCCGGAACCCTGGCCTCTACTGCCGTCAGAAGTATGAACTAGCGGTGCTACTGATAGCAATTCGGCGAAGGTAATTTCCTATTTAGGCTTGCATGGTGGATACCCACAACCGAGAGCCGATCTGGAGATTGGCTTCGCCTATCGTAATGCCAAGAGGTATGAATGTGGAG
Organism: Allodekkera sacchari; assembly: GCA_030565225.1. Taxonomy (NCBI): domain Eukaryota; kingdom Fungi; phylum Ascomycota; class Pichiomycetes; order Pichiales; family Pichiaceae; genus Allodekkera; species Allodekkera sacchari. The sequence continues at coordinate 85,140 of JAJMBG010000020.1, forward strand.
CAGAAATTGCCCGATCAAAGAATCTAAATTAAGAGCAAGTTTCATTGGCAGAATGCAGGGTGTTTGTGGAGTAATGAAATAGAAGCGGGCAGGCTTCCCGTGTATTAAATAATCAGCATACACCGTTGGTCTGGTAGCGGATGCGGATGTTCATGTGGATGTGCATGAGTGTGTGGAGCAAGTGCGCAGACATTTGTGGGTTTGGCACGCATGAGTAACAGAGATATACCGACGTAATATTGATGCTGTTTTTGTGCCCGGTGGAACTGTACACTCAAATTCGCAGAGATGCTGCCATCCAGAGTAGTGCGGAACTGCAGTTCCAGCGAAATTAATTCAGCATGGTGCCGCGTGGTATTAGATGCTCTGCCGATCTGTCTGCAGCGAAACAGCTTGTACCTGTATATATATACCAGCTCCTCTATATTCTATAATTGGCATGTAATTGCCCGCTGATATTGTTCTTGTCTAACTGCCGAAAGTTTGTCGAACACTCTCCCAGATAAGGTATTTGTATCGCTCTGTGGATGTGCCGCTGGTCTGTGATAGCGGGCCACACCACTGCACTCAGCACACACTGCACTCAGAACCCACAGCTTTTCGAACCTTTGGCTCCACACCGCACCTTTGGCTCCACACCGCACCTTTGGCTCCACACCGCACTTTTTTGCTCTCTCACTCAGTGCTTTCCACGTCAACAGCAATTCTCCTGGTGCGTCTTGCTGTCGCCTGTTGTCGCCTGTTGTACAACACTACGCACAGCATACCCATCATCTTTCGACGCATTGCAATCCCTGCAGATTGCTTGTATAATCTCGTTTCCACAATTCTGGAGGAGTCTTCCTCCCTTCCCCCTTCCCCCTTCCCCTTCCTTCTTACTTTCCTTTCCATTATCTATCACTTTCCCAGCCCAGTTTTCCAGCTCACCTCCCACCTTATCTCATCGCCTCCCCTTACCCGCTTTTGCGCCTCTGCTGCGTGAGATCCGTAAACTGCTTCTCTCCAGATTCCCGGCCTGCCTCTTCTGCACCCTCAAGTCTGCTTCTCCAGCTACATTCTTTGCTTATGGACGATCCAGCAGTGCTCTGCTTGTCTTCTCGGCGTGTATTTCTCTAACACCAGCTTTCTTCCTGATGCTTTCCCCCAACAAAACCCCCGGTAACCCCAACGGCCTGCCCTGTAGTTCTACCCCGGAAACCCACCACCACTTCCGGCTTTGCGCCGCGTGCATCTTGCTTATCTACGGGCTTATCGCAGGCGTCTTCATTTGCGCTACGCGGCCGCCACATCCGTGCGTACATACTCTGTACTCTAAAGCGCTCTCTGTGCTTCTTCAGCAGTATCAAAATCGGTATCATTCCTTCAGCTTAAACGCTTGATTAGATAGTCTCCGTATCCATGGCTTCCTTTCAACTCCCCCATCTCAACCCGCTGCAGACAGTGCCCCGGGTATCAGACTCTCAGTCACAGATTTCTGATTCTTCCGCTCAGAAAAGAGACGCTACTTCTTCTGCTGTCTTCTCGTACGCTCAAGTGTCACCCACCAGATCGGTGATCAGCTCGTCCACCACTGCTGAATGGGTGCTCTTCTCACCTGGCCGATCATCCAATGACCTGATCTTCTACGACGAAAACAACGACATTCTAAGCTCTTCTCAAAGCCCGGCCACAATCGACGGTGATTTCCTGGACGATGACGACGACTCCTTGATCGACCACTTGGACTACGATTGTGATGACAATGAAAACGACGACTCTCGTGCAGAGCTCAATGAACGGGTCGAAAAATGGCGTCGTGAGCAGGTGCAGCTTTTGCTTGGAGAGCTGATGGCCAGTGACGACGCTAGCTCTCTCTCCGCCGAGGCAGACGAGCTACTCAAGGCATGGGGCGTCGAAGGTGGCTTATCACAGCTGAAACGTGGGCCTTCGTCCAGCTGTCCTTATAATAGATCGAATTTCCAAAGTTTTTATGGTGACTGCGTCATTAGAGGATACTCAAAAAGCGAATTGAAGGTGATCCGCAAGTTGGTGGACGATCTCTCCACTTGCCTTAAGCGAGACATCAAGAAGGGAAGATCGGATCTTGGCTCGGTGCCGATGTCGAACTGCTGCAATGACAACTCTGTGTCGACGCTAACACACTCCGATGACTTGGATTCTGGTCCTACTCCTAGCGACGGTCGTTTCATGAACAACCCAAATCTACAGCAATATATTCCAATCTTCCTTAAAAACCTTATCATTGAGTCAAATCTTCTACCTGAATTCCAGAAGACGGACCCTGATAAGGACCATGAGGTTTTAGAAATGCCAGCTCAGCAACCGACGAAGAAGCCAGAGCAGGATGGTCTTGTAGATAATTTCTGGGAGTCCAGAAGCATCAACTCGAGTTTGGTCACCTATTCAACCAGCAGTATCTTGGGATTTTAGAGCGTGTGAACAGACTTTTTTTTTATTTTTATTTTTTTTTGGAAATGGGAGTCCAAAGCGGAATATTTCATGGAGGAATTGTATAAAGTTTTAGGTGGCCTATTGGCTAAACGGTTTGGGTGGTAAAACTAGGAACAAATGTGCGGCTTCATCGATTACACGGGGAAGGAGGTCCTTTCCTTCAGAGGTCTACAGAATGTCATGTGACCTTTTATTTTTTGTCGTATAGATAGCATTTAATTAGTGTTACTGTATTCCTGTATCATTTGTGTATTGTCAAACGGAGAGCAGCTTCCCACGTTGCACTAAATGGCAACCAACTTGAACCCCGCCAAAAGATATCTGCTGATGCAGTAAAATACTGTAGCCATTGCGCATGTGGCTCCAGCAAATCCAACCATTCCCGTGTACCCTGCAGGTGTAGCAGTAATTGCCATTCCGATGGGCAAGCAGATTAAGTTTCCAAAAGAGGCGAAGAAGTATGCCGTACCATATCTTCTGCCAAAGTCCCTTGGATCGCTGACGGCAGAAGTACATAACGGTGTGATGGCCAATAATCCTGCAACTCCAAACCCATATATTATGCAGAAAAGCATGAACGTGGCGAGCGTGCCTCCAAATGGAAGCCAGAAGGCAAATATCGATATGTCCATCATTAATGACATGATGATAACGAGATTAAAGTGGCCGTATCTGTCTGAAAGGTGAGATGGAATGTACCTTCCAAAAACACCTGCTGCATTCATCACGGTTAAAGCGTTCAATGCAATTGACTGAGAATAGCCTTTATGTATAGCATAAGATGGAATATAGGTAAAAACTATGATCAACGAAAATTCATTCAAGATTAAGCCGATGACAAAAGCCAAGTATGTCTTCTCCGTCAATGCTTTGAAATCCACCAAGTCATACAATTTTCTCAAAAAACTTCTGGCATCTGGTGGAGGTGAGTTTAAGCCTTTTTCCCTGAGTTTTTTTGCAAGTAGATTTTCATCATGCCGTTTGAACTCGTCTCTCCTATCTCTGATAAGCAAACACGAAATTGCCAATAAGGCTAAAAACATAAATGCAAGTGTGCGGATGGTCCATTGATACCCCACTTTACCATACAACGACCTGCAAACTTGTGGCCAAATAATACCGCCCAAGGAAGCGCCGGGCATTGCCAAACCAACGGCCAATCCCCTTCTTTTGTTGAAGAAATGGCCAATGCAAGAAACCAACGGTGACATCAATAGTGCACAACCAATACCCACGCAGAGACCGAACGAAAGAATGAATTGATAAAGCTCGCGGCAGTTAGCAGTAGCAAACATGCCTGCGACAACGAAGATACTTCCCACAACATCCAATTTCTTGGCTCCATAGAGATCAAACAAGGTTCCTGAAACAATATTTCCAATAAACGATATGAATGAATATATAGAAAAGATCCAAGAGATTTCAGTAGCGGTATTGTGCACCAAGATATGTTCCGAAATATAAGATTCTATGGCACCCGTAGAGTTCATTAAACCAAAATCGACAATTAACCCCAGCAATGAGGCCAATACCACGCACCACGCTTTTAACCCTCCTTCAGGATACGTCAATTCATCAATATCTGCATCGGAACGATCAACTGACGGGCCCATTTGATTCTCTTCGTCGGAAGAGTTAGAAAACTCCATCATCGTTGTAGTCGTGCCATTGGTGATGATCTGCCTCAACCTTTGTGGGTCAGTGATACTACCTGTTCGAAGACGACTTGTTTTCTTGTCCCTAATCTCAATTCCTCTAATTTTCCAGAGCTTCCCATCATCGTCCTCGATTTTGCTTCCGTGGGAATCGTCAAGACTGCATATTGAGTCTGTCTTCTTGTGTTGGGCATATGCTATATCTCTGTGATATGTGCTCTTGCTGACTTCAGGGATCATAATACCTTCACACCGTCTAAATCTCGGCTTCCTCAAATTAACGGCTCACACTGAGCTTAAATACCCCATCGGCGCTGACTAATATATTGGAATAAAAATTTACTCGCTCTATTTGCATCTCACCGTTTCACCGTTTCACCGTTGACACCGAGCACAGTCAAAGCTATTCTTTAAACAAACAGGCAGACTCTACAAAGCGGCTCACTCCGAGGAAACCCGAGCGGAATTTTGCCAGCGCTTTTTGTGTGTAGCTACCAGCACGCTTTTGGGTTATGACACGAGATGAGCTCGGTAATACTTTCCGACCGTTCTCATCGGCAGCTGTTGCTCTTTTGTGGTTGCCCAGGTCCCTTTTAAGGAGTTCTGACAATGGTGGGTGTACAAGGAAATGCGGACTTTTCCAGAGTGGAAGTCATTGATGCCTGTGATGCCTCGAAGTCTTTTTTCTAAGTTTAGAAGCTATAATTTATTAAGCGGAAAAAATGTGGTTTGAGGGGTTCTGTGCGATCGAGTCCTCCAACAGGAATAGAGTAGCTTATCTGCCAACAATGATGCAAAAAGTTTTCGGCGCCTGAACTTGAAATTACTAGCAGGTAGTCTGTAGACGATACGTACAAGAAGTAAAAGTTTTCTAATAGCATCCTGAATCTTCGCGTTTTGCCTCTCTTGTCTATAGATTAATACTTGCCGTTCACGGCCTATTCTTCCATTATGGTATCACTGTTTTTGTCCTCCAAGTAGTTTACTTGCTCGCTTTCTGCGTATTCACTTATCTGATTTTCAAGAATCTCCCTGCTATCATGAAACTCCTGCATAATATCACCACACTCACTCTCATACTCACTTTTTATGTAGTTATTGAGAAAGGCATTTCGCCGCATCAATTGGTCATATTGGCCAGCTACCTTTCTGAAAAGAGCAAGGATGCTTGTGGTGTTGTTTAGCATCAATCCACTGACCACGTTTTCTGCCTGCTTTGATTCTATATAAGAAGATCTTCTTCCAAGTGCCAAATGCACAGCTGCAGAACTCCATGGGACAAAGTCGATTCGACTTCTGGCTTTAAGTAGTGCCTTTTGAATCTGTTCCGACTGTGCAGCAAGATCTTTTCCCGTGATCACGTCGAACGCAGAGAGCGACATACCGCTAGGCATGTTGTATGTGCACATCTTCAGTTTCTTATCGAGAACCTCCAATATAACGTCGTAAGCGGTACTCTTCCGCACATCTTGTGCAGCACTCTTGACGAAGTCTGTAGTAAATGGTGTATAGCTAGGAATCAAGAAATGAAGATCTGGCGTGGGAATTAATGTAGACAAAATGCTTGTCAAGGAGTTGTAGGAGTAGGATGGAAAGCGCAAAGTATTTGTAGCTGCAGACAGAACCGTAGAAATGAGCTTGTTCGTATGTTCATAAGAAGGGCTTGCCACCCGGAGGTTTTTGGACGCTATAGACATGAGTGAGCTGTTGTCGAAGACTATGTTTGCATCGGAGTTTTGTATCAATCGGTTTAATGTTAGGACAGTATTGTAAGGCTGAACAACAACCTCCGAAGCTCCAAAGATTGAGTAAGTTTCGATCAGCTTCTTGCCGAATGTGTCGCTGAGTTCTTCCAAAAGAAAGGAGCCAAACCCAGAGCCTGTACCACCGGCAACAGAGTGAATCAACTGGAAGCCCTCAAAGCAGTCACAATTATCTATTTCCCGGTTCAACATATCCATGATGTCCTCCTTTGCCCTCTTCGCCTGTAGGTATCCCTCTGCCCAGCGGTTGGCGGCACCTCCTCCTTCTGAAGACACATAAACGTTTTTTGGGTTGAAGAGATCGTTTCCCGAAGTTATGCTATTGATCACCCGAGGTTCAAGGTCAATAAGTATTGCACGTGGTGTATATCTACCATTACCATTGCTCTGAAAGAATACTCCTCTCTGATCATCTCTGAATCCTTCTGGAGACATGTCATCACCATTGGGTCCTATTCCGTGTTCACGGCAGAGTTGGGACCAAAACTGTTGCCCCACTTGGTTACCACATTGGCCTGTAATGTTAGTAGAGCCAGTATCAAAATTTCAAGCATACTTACCCGTTTGAATGGTTATTATCTCGCCTGGCATCTGTAGTCGGAATAAACACGCTTATAGGAAGAGAGGTAAATACTGAACGCGTGAAGATCAACAGGTCGGCGTCGCGTCTGTAGAGGTGGATATCTCAAATAGTCTGACGCTTATTATTGAACCGAAATATTGCCGTTCCTGGTTGGAGAAAGAAGTAGAAAAGAAGCCGAACATCTTGATTCGAGTAGTTTGGAAGCAGCTGATGTTTTGGGGGGTATATTGTGTTGATGCCTGGCAAACTATTCTAAGCTGAAGTTTTTAAATCTACCCATAGCCGGTCTAAGCGCCGATGTTCTGTATGTAACCTCCGTCTCAGAACAACCTACTTTGGTTTGCCTTGACTACAGCCGAGGTGATTTCTTTTTAGGTAATTTATATGGTGTGATGAGGCTGAATCATCTGTCTCACTCTATTGTTCTGTAACTCCCTACTCTTGGTTGCTCTTTTTTTTTTTTTTTTTTTACCTTTGGGCGTCTATCTGCCACCAAGTTTCCTGCTGCAGCTACCACCTCATTCTGGCAAGCCGTATACATTTAGGTTAAACAGACTATTTAATGCTCTCTACTGTGAGTTAATTTCAATATGTGGTTTGTCTGTCCCAAATCACTTTATCTCATTCACATTGGCTCTGGCTCCAGATTATCTCTCCTTAACCAAGAATTAATTCTTCCCTCATTCTGGCCTTCTTCAGTCCAGATAGTCATGCCTGCCTCCAGCTGGCAGGTACATAAAGTATATTATCGTACTTTTTCTCGACTTCCGGCTCTCCAAATTCATCTTTCCTGTCTTCTGTCCATTTCTGCATACATATTTCTTCTCTTCACCCCTCTCCCGCACTAGCAATACTTGGTCCGACTATCTCGGCCCATAAAATTTTCATCCTTAGACATATTGTTCGTTTAAATATACCGTTAAATCACATTAATTACTTTCTTTTTCTTGTTCCTTCTCTATCATTCCCCACCTCAGCACCCCGTTCTTCATTGCATCTGCTATGATTGAATCTCCAAGCTTTCCCCGCGCTTCGATCTCATTTTCTTGCCAAATTCTACCTTCCAATTTTTCACTTTTCCCCACATTCGTCTTCACCCCCATTCAACTTCTTTCTTGATCTTTCATCTTCTTTCATTTGCATTTCTTCGGCCATGAGATCTCTCGCTTTGGGTCTGGTGTTTGTACTCCTATACATCCAGACTGTACTCTGCGTCAAGTCGTATCTTTTCAAGACTTGCGACCAGTCTGGTTTTTGTCATCGAAACAGACATTTTGCCAAAGAAGTCATCAATCAGGGACAGAGCTATCAATCTAGATATTCAATTGACATCTCCAGTTTAACTATTAATGACCAGGCGGGTCTTGTTGATGGTATTATATTGAAGCGTCTAAACAATGGAACTGATGTCGAGTTAAAGTTCCAGATCTCGCTACTTCAAAGCCTCGATCTCCGTCTACAGATCGATGAGGTTGATAGACACGTCAATACTTCCGGTTTGATTGTGAATCCAAATCGATACAATGAGGCCTCAAGGTGGGCATTTTCTGAGGATAAGCCTGTTCTTACTTCTTTCAAGCATACTCTTCAAAATGACCAATTGGTGTTGTACTATGGTCCGTACCAGGCCATTCTCCAACTTTATCCCTTCAAGCTGACAATTTTATACAATAAGAAGCCACAATTGATTATCAATGATCGTAATCTTTTGAATATAGAGCATCATAGAACAAAAGATAACGACTCGAACGACGTCGCCCCTGAGGAGTCCACTTTCAACGATTTTTCCGATAACTTCAAGGATTCCAGAGACGATACTGTACCGTTAGGTCCGGAATCTGTGGCAATCGACTGTTCTTTCATTGGTTACCACAACGTTTATGGAATCCCTGAACACTCGGATTCTCTATCTTTGAAAGGCACTAATGGAACTGAGCCATATCGTCTTTACAATGTTGATATCTTTGAATATTTGACTCAAAGCAAGTATCCAATGTATGGATCTATTCCTTTGATGTATGCCGTTAATCCAACGACTGTTGCAGGCTTATTCTGGGTGAACAGTGCAGATACGTACGTTGATATCGATAAAATAATGGCTTCTGACTTCAACAACAACACCATTGGATCCACCTCAACTGAGGAGCAGGTTCAAACCCATTGGATGTCGGAAAATGGAATTGTTGATGTAGTGTTTTTTGTCAAGGATCACCCTGCAGACATCTTGAAATCTTATGGTAGGCTTACTGGTTACAGCACATTACCTAATCTCTTCTCTCTAGGTTACCATCAATCTAGGTGGAACTACAATGACGAAAAGGATGTTTTGACTGTGGCCTCTAGATTTGACAAAGTCATGATTCCATGCGACTCTATCTGGCTAGACATCGAATATACAGAAGAAAAGAAGTATTTCAAGTGGAAAAAGGAAATGTTTCCCGATCCTGATGGAATGGCTGCCGAGTTGAACGAAACTGGAAAGAGCTTAATTGTCATTGTCGATCCACATTTCAAAGTTGGATATTCTTTTAGCGATCTGGTGGAGAAGAAGCAGGTTGCGATCAGAAACTCAGATGGTAAGACTGCCTACCATGGTCACTGCTGGCCTGGGGAATCATTGTGGATAGATACATTAAATCCGAAGGCGCAAGAACTTTGGGATGAGCAGTATGCAAATGGGTCTGAACTTCTTGGATATTCTACAAACATTCATCTTTGGAACGATATGAATGAACCCTCCATTTTTAATGGTCCAGAAACGTCTGCTCCTAGAGATCTTTTGCATTTCGGCAATTGGGAGCATCGGTCAATCCACAATTTATTTGGCCTTACCTTTCATGAAGCTACTTACAACTCTTTGATTAAACGAAACCCCAATATTCGTCCTTTCATTTTAACAAGATCCTTCTTTGCTGGTTCCCAAAGAACAGCTGCTATGTGGACAGGTGACAATCTAGGCAAGTGGGAGTACATGAAAGAATCTATTCCTATGGTTTTAACTATGGGATCTGTTGGATTTCCTTTTGCAGGTGCTGATGTTGGTGGTTTTTTTGGCAATCCAGATACTGAGATGTTGACAAGATGGTATCAGACAGGAATATGGTATCCTTTCTTTAGAGGGCATTCGCACATCGATGCTAGAAGAAGAGAGCCATTTTTGATTGAGGAACCTTATAGAAGTTACATCAGAGATGCCATTAATCTTAGGTATCATCTTCTCCCTGTTTTCTATACGCTTTTCTACAAGAGCTCGATTTCCGGAAGTCCTGTCGTGAAACCACTTTTCTATGATCACCAGGATGACGAAGGTTGTTACTCCATTGATGACGAATTCTTTTTAGATGGCTTGCTTGTGAAGCCAATTACAGCCCAGGGACAACGATCTGTTTCCATATATCTTCCGGATACTGAGATTTATTATAGTTTCCCATATCTTAATGAAACTCTACAGGGCAAAGGATATCATGATGGGATTAAAGCAGAAATAGATGATGTCCCAGTTTACCTTCGTTCAGGAACAATTCTACCCACTAAGCAGAGGTACAGAAGATCCAGCAAGTTGATGAGCTTTGATCCTTACACTTTGTATGTAGCCTTGGATTCCACTGGAAAAGCGCATGGTGAATTATATGTTGACGATGGTTCATCATTTGAATACAGAGATGGTGATTATATATTCCTCGAATTGATGGCCAATAGTAATAAAATCTCTGGAAGGGTGATCAAAGGAGATTTCGAAAAGAAATTCGTTGAAAGTCAATCCAATGTGAAAATTGAAAAGATTATAGTTATAGGCCAGAAGAGCGTGGGTGATTCTGTTACAGTGAAGCAAGGTGATGAATGGACGGTAGATGTGATCAAAGAGGGAGGTCACTTTATTATTAGAAACCCAAGGGTGAGCATAAACAAGGATTGGGAGATAGAGTTGAACTGAACAGGTATATTATTTATGTACTTTAATTAATGGCAAGCTAAAGAGACGGAGCTTTTCCGCTGTTCGCCGAAAAAATAGTGGCCGATTGTTGCACCCACTATAACTGCAAGCATAATCCAGATGTTGAATGTCATGAACAAAAGCATTATAAGAAATGAGTAGAAGACAGAGGCCCCATATATCACCGAAACCCGTAACTTAAACAACTTCAACTGTCTGGATGTAAAGTTTCCTCCTGCCAGCATTGTATCGTATCGAGACTCCATGATAGATGCCCATTTCTTGAACAACTCGTATCCAGTCGTGAAAAGAGCAATTGCAATGACACTTAAGACCATCTGAAACTTGGTGGTGATCATCCATTCTGATGAGAGTATGCAGAGGTTCTCGTATCCAGCATTCAACGTCATTGACATCTTACACATCTTCATGTGTCCCATATCTTCGCCGTCTACCATGTCCATATGGCTGTGGTCCATCATAGTGTGATCCATTTTTGTGGAAAGCAGGAAGGAGAAACTTGCGATTGATGTTCGTTATCAGAAAAATCAGTTCACCTATATATAAAACTTCGAGCCGCGCATGTCTGCAGTGGTGCTATCCCCGATTACTGCGACATCCTATAATGTGGTGATAATTAGTGAACTACATTCATTGAATAAATTTACCACGGTTATTTATACTTTATTATTCTTAGAAACCTTTCTAGTTTGCTGTATATGTTCCAAAAGAGTTGCAGACCTGACTTTCAACTCTATGTTGAAGTCTTCTGGTTCTATGGCAATGGAACCCGGATACTGATTGAGCGCTAACGGATTTAATTTACTCATAGTCGGTGTTTGAAAATCAAACAGAAGAATGAACTTGCAAGTCAATATATAGAGCTCTTTAAAAGCAAAATGGTTGCCAAGGCACATCCGGGAACCTATACCGAAAGCAAGATGACTGAGCCTATTGCTTAGAATTCGAGAGTTTTCATTTTCCAGAAATCTCTCCGGGATGAACTCCATCGGTTTGAACCAGATCCTGGAGTCATGATTTCCAGCCCAGCAATTCATGTATAGGATCGAGCTTTTGGGTATCACAGAGTTCCTATATCTGATAGAAGAGGTAGTTTGTCTTGGTAGTGCTAAAGGTAAAACAGTGAATAATCGTAGGGTTTCCTTAACAATAGCAATAATGTAATTGCACTTGGCCTCGGAATGACATGAGCGCCACGCTGTTATCGGATTGTTGCAGTATGCTTCCATTAATTCGTGATAGGCTTTAGTGCAAATATGAGGGGAATGACTGAGCTGAAGAAGTTCATATTTAAAGTTCAAAGGAACATTATCCAAGCCGGCACTTATCATTGTTAAGCATACGCTGGCAAGTTGATTTTCGGTTACCTGCTTTGTGGAAGCAGCAAGGTACTTGCCTACCAGACTCATTTTGATGGCATTGTCTTCCTGCTTCAAACGCTCCCTCGTAAAATTGAAGTACTTAACCAAGTATTTCTCCCTTCGTTTATAAAGGGTCCTAGCCAGCTTGCTTTTCTTTGAAAATAATGATGCAATAAATAACAACGGAAAAGCAAGAAAGTCTTGATAGTTTTGGACATGAGACCTAACTTTGGTTATGGCATTTTCAACATGGATAATCTCATCAGCTTCTTGGAAGCTATTCTGCCTGGAGTAGTCGATACGATATCCATAGGTAACTGTAAGTGCCACTGCTAAGTGAAAATACTGACATTGAGTTAGTATGGAATCCCTGATAGTACCGGTTCTCGTCTTGGAAAGTAGTCTCAATATGAGCTTTGTCGATTCCCGGTCTATGACATCAGCGCTATATTCATTAATACTATTTTTATTCAACACATTGGAACTGATGAACTTTCTGGCTTTTAGATAGTTATCGCCATAGGGCGTGGTTCCAATGGTAAAAGTGCCGGATTTAGAGAGAATGTGATGAAACGTGTGAGTGATAGGCCGGGAATTGTTTCCTTTGGTACTGCTGCAGCACCATAGCTTTGTGATAGCATCATAGCTATTCGCAACAACTACTATTTTCTGACCAAACCTAACTTGATAGATATCTCCATATCTCTCAGACAACTTCTGGAATTTTATGCAGGGAGAAGCTGTGTAAGTGGTAGTAGGAGGATAAAGGACCCCAAGGCTACCCAAAAGTGGCAGTCTATATGGAACAAATGGTATTCCTCTGACCACTTTGGGCCGAATAGCTAAGTAGTCAACGAGATATACTATATAATATAGGATTAAAGCCCAGCATATATCCATGAACAACCTCTTAAATGTGACCAGAAGCAAACATAGAGGAACACTGACAAAGATGAAACCAAAGGGGCCTTCTGCCCCAAAGAGAAAAACAACTGAGTACAAATAGGACAGTATATCTAGGAGATATGGTCGGACAAAATTAGTAAGCATTATCCGAGGATACAATTAAGATTAAGGTTTCAAGAAATGAAGATGTGAGAAGATATCGTTGATAACAGAGTATGGGCCTTACAAGAGCGTACTTTTTCTGTTACAATGTTACAAAAGATGGTAGAACCAGATTCTATGTGACAAAAGAGATTCCACCTGATGAAGAATTTCTCGGTGATATTTTCTGGCGAAACAAAGAGAGTTACCAGGAATTGTAGGTGGATGTACGGTGAACTATGCGTCCGACAAACCTTGAACTCTTGCATTGTTACCATGGTCTAGCAACTTTTTTTTTCTTTTTTTTTCAAGTTGTTTCTGTAAAAGTAGATTCCTGCAAGCAGATCACTCAACTGCATCTGCCACCACCACCACCAAGATGATAGAAAAGCTGCTTGCTACATACCTCACGTACTATGCGCACTGTGCACATTGCACTGCCACGTTCAGCCGGTCGCGCTAACAGTTTGTTTACTGGTGATAATACATAATACATACAGCTATTACAATTGTCTGCACATGGATACAGGTAATGATAGGATGAGTGGGAGTGAAAAGCAGGCGCTTGAAGAGTCTTTAAACAAGTTTGAATTGCTGAAGCCGAAAATCGAGTCTCTGCGAGCCGCTCTTGGGGACCATTTGAAGCAGATACAGGATGGGATGATCAGCTTACGAAGCCAGTATGAGCAACGATTATCGAAATTACAGGAGCAGCAGAGAGAATTTGAGGCAAAAATCGAAAGATACAAAAGCGTAAGAGAAGATCTGAATGAGGAAATCAACAAGGAAATCAAAAGCAGAGATAGTTCGGCAATGAAGGTAAAGGAGATGAAGCTTCAACAACAAGACTTGAAATCCCAGAAGGAAAAGTTTGACAAGGACATCAAGGAGGTGAACTCGATGATTGAAAAGAAGCTTCAGGAACTTAACAACAAGAAGCTGTTTGTCAAGCAGCAAAGTAACTTAGTCGACGATAAGGTATACCAGTATGAGCAGTTACTTGGGCTCCGAATAGAGAGTGGTGGTCAAGACAACCTAGTGAGCTTTATCTTCCGGAATGTCGACCCAGACGACTTCACACGGGAGGTATACTTTGTGTTGGATGCGTCGGAGTACAAGATTGTGGAGACTAGCCCCAAGCTAGCAGACGATGTAATAGACAGAGTGATGGAGGACTTCAACAGGCATAAAGAGTTGGGGTATTTATGGAGGGACATGCGCAGAGAACTCGGGCGCCAGGCGACGAGCTCGTGACTGTATAATAGGTGTATATTAGGGAATGTATAATAAGCTATGGACAGACTGCCAGTTCGGTAGTGATTGAAGACATGGAATGAGACGAAATATGAGAGGCATTCAAAACGGCAGTAGCTTCTGCTTTGATTTGGATTGCAGTCCCAACTGTCACCGCAGTTTTGGAGCAAAGAACAATATCTACTAGAATAGGTAGAATAGGTCATTGGAAATATCTACGGAGTTGAGCTGGTAATGCTCTGCCCTGATGGTACTTGATCTGGATTTTTTTTTTTCACCTTTCGATGCGCACCAAAACCAGCGTTTTTATATAGTGCTTTCAGAATAGACAAGCAATGGTGGAGGACAGTAACAAACGTGAATCGGAGGAGTCTGCTTCGAGCAACAAAAGGCAGAAAGTGATATCTAAAGATATAGACGGCCAGCAAGGAGTGGACAGCAAGGAAAAGAGTGGTGCAGAGAGCAATGAGACCAACCAGGAGCAGAGAGAAAAGACTGCAAGTCTTGGTGAAATGAAGGCTGAAACTGGGGCCAACCTGCAGGGTACAAATCAGACGTCGGCTGATGTTGCCATGGAGAAAATAGATAGCTTGAAGGAGGCCGTACAGAATTCTTCAGCTAACGCATCAATGACTCCAAGCCAGAGCGAGACAGTCGGTGAAAGCAGTAACGCACAGAACCCGGAGAGCAAATCGATTACTACAAACAACAACACTGACGCCATTCACGTCAAGCAAGAGCAGGTCTCGATGAGCCACAAGAATTCCAGCAGTTCAAAGATGTCTTCTCCGACTCCACAACCGATACCGCAGTTGAAGCGGGAAAGTAAAGATAAGACGCCAGTTAGTAGTAGCAGGCCAGCGTCAGAAATCATCGACGGAAGTGATTTCCGTAAGTTTCTCAACTCTAACTTGACGCCGTCAATGGTGTCTGCGCTGAACGAGATCAGTGTTCTCTGGGAGAACCACGAGTTTGATAACTGTACAAGGGATCAAATTATAGACAGATTTTGTACGCTCTTAAAAAAAGTACAGACATAGGTTAGGTAAATGTATAGTTTATTAGTTAGAATTGCTCTTCGTTCAAGTTGCTGTTATTTGCGTCGTTAATCAATAAGTTTAAGGTGAATCGAGACACCAATCTCATGAGTCCAACCTTCCATCCCCGGAAGATGGCCTCGAAACCCTTGTTCATTTCATCCTCCTGTTCTTTCTCCAAGGTTATCTCTTTTCCGTAGGTAGTATCCTTACCATAATCAACAGGCTTGGTACCCACCACTATATAGTAGAGCGTCGATAGGTAGCCGTAGTATCCACCAAAATCAACGCATAAATCGTCCTTGGATATCTGGAGAACTTCCGGTATATTCTTGTTATTAAGCATACAGTTGACTTGAGCCCTGCAGTATAGCGTTTCAAATGGCAACTTTATGAACAGGCCAAGAATCTTCGCTATCAAAGAAAGCGTGTTGTAGATATATGGATTGTTGTACCTGTTGATCTGCAAAGTGGATGTTAGAAAGTAGTCAGGATAGTGCTGAGCCAGCGACCTCACAAGGTTGGTGATGAAACTTGGAATGATCAATTCTCTTGGTAGCTTGAATATCTGCAGTCCTGGTAGTCTCTTAATTGTTTCACGGAATGATCTGACACCTTTTCCTGAAGTTGTGACAATAAACTTCATTCTAATTAAAGAAATTTGGGACAATACCATGCTTGTGAGGAGGTTGCTTATAATGCTTAATCCCAAGCTCAAGTTTGCGTTCGGCGAGTGGATAATTTCAACGAACAATGGGTCAGGAATCCCCAATAATCCCGAGATGAATCCGCTAATCCACGATTGGATGGTGTATTGGAGTGTCTGCATTATAAAAGATGTGTTTATGGCCTTCATGATGCCCCGTGGGCCTTCCTTGTTAACCAAACTGGAGATGATGTCAAATGTTCCCGTGGTTTTAGGCTCAATCTTGGCAGATAGCGGAGTCGACGTCGAAGTCGGGGCGATTCCAGGAAGTGAATCCACCTGGTTTGGCGAGCGCTCGATTCTGGACTGACGCAGGTTGGACTTTGTGGGTGTCTCTTCTAGAGGAGTGTCGACCCGGGTGAAATATTGGTCTCTGTCATCCTCGTCGTCGGACTCGTCAGACAGATCTCCCGGCAACGAAGAGCTGGACGAGGATATTGACTTGCGCTTCTTGAAAGAGCCGATCTGCTGCAAAATCTTGGTGATCTCGACGGGTTGACTGAGTAGCAACTTGAAATAGTTCGACGTGAAGGAGTGGATGAGCGAGAGAGCCAACTGCTTGAGGTTGGTTAGGTCGAAGTACTCCTTAAACTCTAGATCGGAGTAGACGTTTTTCCTGTAATTGAGATGAGGTTTTGTGACAAGCGGCTTGATGTGTCGGACGCCTAGAATGGTCTTTCCTGCAGATGTCTTGGTGATGATTGGAAGGCTGAGTGATATCGATTGATTGGACGAGTTGTCGACAATTCCGATGGTGGGACGATAGGAGATGGGATAGTTAAGGTCGAACTCCGAACGGTCGGCGTATGGTCTTAGAGACCCATTCAGATAGTCTTTGGTGTTCATGGCAACAAGTGAAGAGGCGCCAAAAATAGAAAGATACGGAACACTAAAAAAAAAAAAAAAAAAAGGAAAAAAATAGACGGTGTTGAAAGATGAGAATATGGTTCAATACTCAGAGGGCTAAGAAACCGGTGCTGGTACAAGGAGGACGATCACTTGATTCTGTGCTGTAGTTTGAGCTGCAAGTGGTAGAGCAGAGTGCTTTTGCTGTAGTAACAGTGTGGCAGTGTGGTAGTATGACAGTGTGGTAGTATGACAGTGTGGCAGTGTATTGCAGTGTATTACAGTATTCCACGTTGGCTGATGGTTTCCCTGTGTTCTTGCTTTGGCTAGTGGTGCCGTCGTTAGTGACTCTGTGCTACGTGCTATGTGCTATGTGCTATGTGCTTTTTGTCTCTGTGCACGTCAGACTTCACAGGAGTGTGTTCTCACTAAGCAAGCGCAGCGCAATCTTTCCTGCGAGTTTATTGCCCTCACGTTGTCGCGGATGCTGCTGGCTCTCTTTTTCTTTCACACAGTAATTTGTGCTGGTGAGTGAGACCCAGCTTAAGCCATTTATTTAGCTGCGACAAGACTTGTCCGATAGCACAGGAAAACAGGGCACAGACACATCATCCTAGTGGCAACCACAACCACAGGCGATTGATTCCAGAAAATTCGGAAATGTTTTTTCGCCGACAGCCGACATTGGACGATTACGAGAAGCAGTTGAAGAAGATCTCGGCGCAGTTGCACGAGAGTGACAAGAGTTTACGTAATTGGCGGAATGGCCGCCAGTACTACATGAAGATGGTGCCTATATACCTGATATCGGGGTATCTTGGGTTCTTTGCGTATGTCTACGCCACCAGAAACAACCTGCTTGCAAGCAAGCCTCTTGTGGCGAAGCTGGTTGTTTTGCCAGTGTTGATTGGCCTTGTGGTGTATCTGCTTGGCCGCTTCTACGACTACGTCATCAGGCGCAAGGAGAACCGAATCCAGTGGTTGAAGGAGCAGCACAAAGAGAAAGTCGAGGCATTGAAGGAGAAGACGAACTTCGACCAGACCAAGGATCTTCTTTTGCGGTTCTCAGACGGCAGAGACCTCCAGCAGCTGGAGAGAGAGGTGAACGAGGTGGAGCTGAAGAAGCAGGAGTATCTTAACAAGATTGCCCAGGGCGAGATCTCCAATCCGTTCAAGGATATTCAGAAGAATGGCAAGGACGGCGTCTACGACCACTTCCTCAATTTCATGCTCGGCCATGACGAGCTGAGCCCCAACTTGAGGTACGCCTTGATTTGTCAGAACTGCTTCCAGCACAATGGCCTAGCTCCGCCCGGAAAGAAGCCCAGTCAGGTGAAGTATATATGCCCGAAATGTGGATGTTTCAATGGGGGTCAAGAAGAGCAGCCTGATGGGGCCCAGAACGCTGCCAAGCTTGCCGCCAAGCCCGACACCAAGCTGGCAATTACCAGCATTACCGGCACCGTCAGCAGCCAGCCGAAAGGCAGCGATGTGACGGGAGAAGTCAACAACGGGCCGCAGGATGGAGACGGTCAAGACGAGAGAGATAAGAAGCAGAGTGACGAGGCTGTTGCTGCGAAGACAGAGGGTAGAACGGCTGCCAGTGCAAGTCGGCCGGAGCCGGACGCAAGTAGGCCAAAGCAGACAGAGCTCCAAGGTAAGGATGCGGCAGCAAAGCAGGGAAAAGATGCGGTAACCGAAGAGGCAGCTGAGTCGAAGAAGCAACCGAAGGCAGAGCCGAAGCACTAAAGTGGTAGCACAAACGTCCTCGGGTCATAAATAACACAACACTTGGGGCAGCTACGTCTGCGCTGGGCGTTTCTTTACTAGTCATCATAATTATTATATACTATATAATCTATGAGGTCAACGACATGATCGCATTAACAATATCACCGTTGTGTTCTCTTAGAGCCTTGATGGCCTTGTTTCTGGAAACGTTGGTCTGCTCAACAATAACGTCGATATCACCTTGCTCAAGGCCGGTGGCATCCTCCTCCTTCTCTTCTTCCTCAGGTTCCTCCTTCTTATCCTCTAGAGTGGCCTTCTGCATGTCTTCCGTAAGCTCGGCAGCAATGTCTGGTTTGGCATCGGACTTGCTTTCATCGGTGGCACTCTTAGCGGCTTCTTGAGCAGCCTTCTGGGCGGCCATGGCTTCGGCGTATCTCTTGTTCAAGTCTTCGACCTTGGCCTCACCGAAAACGACGTAAGATCCGCCTGGGGATCTGAAAACGTCCGGGTGCTCAATGGCAAGGATGTAGTTACCCTTCTTCTTGAAGGTAACTCTGGTGATGTCCTTCATTGGCTTCAAGCCCAATCTCAAAAGAAGACTTCTAGCCTTCTTCTCGTGCTTAGAGACGATTGTGACGGGAGCGCCTGCTGGGATTTGTGCCGTTTCAGTAGCCATATTGATACGTTGAGGAATAGATACAGTTACAAGATAAGTTAAAGTTCCGTCAATGCTGAAATGAAATTCCGCTCTTGACGTTGAGAATGAAAAAAAAAAAAAAAATTATGTCGAAAATTTTTCTGCGTCGAGAGGGTTCGAAGCTGGTGCAAGGAAGGAACTGTAGTGAAGCTACGGTGAAGATAGTGCTGGAGAAGTGCAGGAGAAGCAAAAGATCGAATACGGGAGTTGACTGAGTTAAAAACAGCTTGAAGACGGCAACTGTGATGAAGAAACTAAAAGTAGTACGATTGAAATTCTAAGTCCTGGTCGTTTCTTTCTTTGACTACATCTGCGCAACGTGCTACCGGCTTGCTGTGGAAGGTTCCACGGGTGCCCCGGTCACAGAACAGCTGCCTTATCGGCTTGTTGAACTTTGCTAAAAAGAAGTCGTGAATTCCATTGAGCTTGACTCCATATTTGCAGACAACGTAGAATCCGCCATTAGTGGTTGAGTGAACACTCTACTGGCCGCCGAACGCTACTTTCCGGTTGTGCTGCCTGTGACACATGTTGTTCACGTAGGATGGCTTCTTGTGCATTCGACCTTCTGTTCGGCAGTCATAAGTAGATACCGAAATTCTTATATTGCTCTCATCGGCATGTTCGGTAACTTTCTGAGAGAATTCCTGGCCTCAGAGCCAAAATATAGACCCCTTCGTTGTGGCGCAGCAGCCCGGCTGCCACTATGCGGATTCAACGCCTGTAGCTCCTCTGGAATTCCCCTGATTAGGTCGCCACGTCTACCACTGGCATCCACTGTGCTGAAAGCAATGTGTGGGATGTATCTGATCAAGAGCGTATAGGCATTGGAACGGCTGCAGGGGGTCGTCATCGCTTCTGATGTGCAGATTGAGATTGGTAGCAAGGTATCAGCGGTGTGCGAACAAAACCTTGGTGGGAAAAGAAAGCCGCCAGATGCTTGGCGGAGATAAGATTCAGCAGCAAAATGTTTGATCGATTTGCAGCAGCTCTTTGGACCTGGATTTCATCTTTCATCATATATTACAAAATCCACTGGTGGCCAGCTTGTAGCCTACGTCCACAGCCGATCGGCGCTAGAATCGGTACCAAGATATAATCCAGCTGCTGCTCCCCGATCCGAAAATTCTTGCTCCCACACCTCTCAGCCTCTGCACTCGGATATTAGAGAAAATCCGGGCACACATGCTTCTCCGCAGTCAATGCACGCTTGACACTGTGCTCACTGTACAGTATGCAAGCGGCCACCGACAGATGCTGTTATTTTATGCTGCCATTACTACTGGCTCTATATTGTGGCCTTTTTTTTGCAACCCTTCTATGTACCACTGGTAACTGTATAACTGCTCCTTCCCCTTTGTACTCGCTCTCTCTTCGCTGTTCTACCTGCCGCTTACCCCAGGGCCCGCATGTGCGGTAGCCAAGGCTGCGCAAAGTTAAACCGACCGTTATCTGTGTAAACAACTTTTCTCTGGTTTTCCCTTTCTGTTCCTTTACACCACTGCTGCTTTCTATTGCTTTGCTGATGCTGTTTGCCTGTCATGTCTAGTCTGTATCACTACGTTCTGAAAAAGATGCGGCATGACCGCTCCGTCGACACTGGAGAGTCCGACAGTAGACGAATCTATTTCAACCAGCCCCTGCCTGCCGATATGCTCGACCCTAAAACCAAACTACCCAAGATCAAGTACCCTAGAAACAAGATTCGGACCACTAGATTCACGCCCATCAACTTTATACCCAAGGACTTGATGCTCCAGTTCACCAACATCGCCAACTGCTACTTCCTCTTCATTATTGTGCTTGGTGTTTTCCAGATCTTTGGAGTCCAGAGTCCAGCCATGCAGGCGGTTCCTTTGATCGTGATCGTCATCTTGACCGCCATCAAGGATGGTATCGAGGACTACCGGCGTGCCTCATCTGATTACGAACTAAATGGCTCGCTAGTCCATCTTCTGCATGGAATTAGTAATCCAAATGTCACTGCTGATAGAGTGGGGTTGTGGAGACGCTTCAAAAAAGCATGCACCAGAATTATGAGAGCATGCTACCACATCCTGGTGTTTTTGTTTTCCAAGAAGAAGAAGAACGGGGTTCTTCAGTCCTCCGGCCCAAGAGCTTCGCTTTCCACCATCAGGTCCACTTCCACCTACGCCGGCTTCTCTGAATTTGTCCCCAATACCGTTGTCAACCCTAATATACCATGCACTGGCGCTGCCAAGTTTAAGACAAGTCTCTGGAAAAGTGTCTCAGTCGGTGATATCATTCGTGTCAGGAATGACGAGGAAGTTCCTTCTGATGCGGTGATTCTTTCCACCAGTGACGAGAAAAATGCCTGCTATGTTGAGACCAAGAACTTGGACGGTGAAACAAACCTTAAGATGAAGAAGGCTCTACGTTGTGGTCGTGGCCTATATCACGCTAGGGATTTTGAAAGAGCCTTCTTCAATATCGAGACCGAACTCCCAAACATGAACCTCTACAAGTTCCGTGGTGTCATTCACTACGACTCGTATGACGGCATTCCCGACTCTCCTCCAAAGCAGGAATCTGAGCCGATAACCTACGATAATGTTCTCCTACGTGGATGTGCTCTTCGTAATACCAAGTGGGCCATTTGCTGTGTCGTTTCCACTGGAGACCAGACAAAGATCATGCTTAATTCCGGTGTCACCCCTAGTAAGAAATCCAAGATTTCTCGAGAGTTGAACTTTTACGTTCTCATCAACTTCGCCATTCTATTCATCATGTGTCTTGTTTCGGGTATCGTCAATGGATTATATTACGACAAAAAGCATGTTTCCAGACTATACTTCGACTACAAGCCTTACGCCGGAAACAGCTCTGTTGCAAACGGTATTCTTTGTTTTTTTGTTGTGTTGATCCTATACCAGACGTTGGTGCCCATCTCGCTTTACATATCCATCGAGATCATTAAGTCTTTCCAGGCTTATTTCATCTATTCAGACGTAAAAATGTACTATCAGAAGCTTAATTTTCCATGCATGCCAAAGTCTTGGAGTATATCTGACGATCTTGGTCAAATTGAATACATCTTTAGCGATAAGACGGGGACGCTAACACAGAATATCATGGAATTCAAACGGTGCACCGTTGCTGGTAAGCAGTACGGAATCACTTATACAGATGCACAAATGGGAATGGACAAGCGAGACAAAATAGATGTTGGCTCCAAGTTGGCCTCGATGAAGCGGACTATAGCAAAGGATAAGAAGGAAATGGTTGAGGAATTGGAGAAAGCTTTTGATAATGACCAATTCAGAGAGCCCTTACTCACATTCATCTCAAGCATTTACGTGAAAGATATGAATGATGATTCTGATCCTGTTAGAAAGAATGCAAATATCGAATTCATGCTTGCACTTGCTCTATGTCACACAGTCATGACAGATGTCAATAGCGATGGCTTCGTGGAGTTCAAGGCCGAATCTCCTGATGACGCAGCCTTAGTGTCTGTTGCAAGAGATCTTGGAATTGTCTTCAGACAGAAAACATCCGATGATGTCTGCGAACTGACTCTATTTGGAGAAAAGCTTGACTTTAAAGTTTTGGAAGCCGTTCCATTCAATTCAACTAGAAAGAGAATGTCAGTTGTTGTTCGTGATCCGAAGACAAGCAAAATTGTGCTTTATATCAAAGGTGCCGATAATGTCATTTATGAAAGGCTCGCAAAGGTGGGCAATGATCAAGAGATGTTAAGTAAGACCGCAATTCACTTGGGTGATTTTGCAGAACAGGGTTTGAGAACACTATGTGTCGCAAAACGGGAAATGACCGAGGAAGAATTTAACACTTGGCATGAGAAATATTTGGAGGCCAGTAGATCGATTTCCGATGACCGTGAAGAGCAGATGGAGGCTTGTGCAAGCGATATTGAAAGCCAGCTTGTGTTGTTAGGTGGAACTGCGATAGAGGATAGATTGCAAGAAGGTGTTCCCGATTCTATATCCTTGACTAGAAGGGCTGGCCTTAAGCTCTGGGTTTTAACAGGTGACAAGGTCGAAACCGCCATCAGTATTGGCTTCTCCTGCAATTTGTTGACAAATGATATGGAACTTCTTGTTATCAAGAACAATGTCGATGATGCCGCCTCTGTCAAAACCGAGTCTGGGGTAGTCCAACTAGTTGGAAACTTTTTGGTGAATAAGTTTGGAATAGAAGGAACGAAGGCAGATTTGGCTAAAGCCAAGAAGGATCACTCCACCCCAAGCGAGACTTATGCTGTTGTTGTGGATGGTGCATCGTTGACAAAAATATTAGCTGATGAGGAACTTCAGCTAAAGTTCTTGCTACTTTGCAAGCATTGCAGCTCCGTTCTTTGTTGCAGAGTGTCCCCTGCCCAAAAGGCTTCGATTGTCGGAATGGTCAAGCATCACTTGAATGTGATGACATTAGCAATTGGTGATGGTGCCAATGATGTTTCTATGATTCAGGAAGCCAATGTGGGTGTTGGTATTGCCGGTGAGGAAGGAAGGCAGGCAGTTATGTCATCTGATTATGCTATTGGTCAGTTCAGATATTTAATTCGTCTCTTGCTTGTTCATGGAAGGTGGTCTTACAAACGATTGGCAGAGATGATTCCTTGTTTCTTCTACAAAAATGTTGTTTTTGTCATGCCTCTTTTCTGGTATGGAATCTTTTCGGATTTTGACGGTACATATCTATATGACTTCACCTATTTAATGCTTTTCAATTTGTTTTTTACTTCGCTTCCGGTGATCGTGTTGGCCTGTTTGGATCAGGATGTTCCTTCGTCTGTCAGTTTGGCTGTGCCCGAATTATACAGATCTGGCATATTGGGTATTGAATGGTCTACCAGCAAATTTATGTGGTATATGATAGATGGTTGTTATCAGTCGGTTATTTCTTTCTTTTTCCCTTGGCTTCTATTTCGAAATGGAATTTTTGCCAACGAGAAAGGATTGTCGGTTGACCACCGTTTCTGGATTGGTGTTTATTCTGCACACATTTCTGTTATTGCTTGTGACGTCTACGTACTGTTCCGTCAAAAGAGATGGGATTGGTTGAGTTTATTTCTCTGCTTCCTTTCCATCATATCACTATTCCTTTGGACTGGAGCTTGGACTACATCTTTGATCTCGGCCAATTTCTACAAAGCAGCAGCCCAATGTTACGGTACCCTCTCGTTTTGGTGTATTGTGGCAATAGGAGTTCTAGCCTGCTTAACACCAAGGCTAATATTTGATATTATTCAACCGTACTGCTTCCCATATGATATTGATATCGTTAGAGAGCAAGTCTCGAGAGGCCAGTTTAAGTCGTACTCAAGAGACTATGACCCAACGGATCTTGAAGCAATGGTGAATCTTGAAAAGGATTCAAGCAGCTCTTCTGCAAATGATATAGAGAAGGAGGCTAGAGATCTTGAGAAAGATGAGCTGGACGAACCTAGCAAGCGCAGAGGTACGATGATGAGCAGAATTTTCCACCGTAGTCGGGGCACCACGCTATCTGGAATGACTGGCGCTCTGCAAAAGATCAAGGATCGGTTGGTCAGTGAAGGTCAATCCTCTGAAAGGTCATCCCTCGAAGGAATAAGGACGAGTCAGGATATTGGTGTGACATCTGCGGCGGGATTAATGAGAATCTACACGAGTAATAGTCTCTCACATGCTAGCAGGTAGTTCATGTATACGACAGATAGATAAATAGAACGATGTAATTTCAGTTGAGTAAAACGGAGAAGGTAGGATGTTACGACCACTGCTGCTTTCATACTGGAGCCAGTCTACATTGAAAGTGATTGTAAGTGTGTTCAATGAATGGCACACATCTGGTGAACGTCCCTGGGCGTCCTCAACACTACTTGCTTAATAATAGGTGATTTCTCCGCTTTTGTGCATGGAGCATTTCAGGCATTCAGTCCCTGGTCCAATTTCTTTTTCAGCAATTGAAACTCCTTTTGTACGTTATATGTGCTGTTCTGGCATACTCTTTATTTGCATTTGCATTTCATCTGCCGGAGATATCCAGCCGTTTTAGCCACCGCTTCGTCTTCATTCGAGATAAGTGAAACCGGTCCGGAAGCTAGCCGCGGCCAGCATCGCCAGCATGCGTTATCGCGGTGTTATATATAAGGTGGAGCAATTTGGCTCTTTCACCAAACATTGAAGATTGAAATTCGGAATATCAAGCAATGAGTGACAATTCTGAGACTAAAAATATTGATGTTCCACAGCCACAACAAGAATTGCCAGAACTCAACCTTACAAATGTTCTTGGGGACATCAAATATGGTCTAGTGTCACTATTCAATAACCCGGAGTTCAGCAGGCCAATGTCTGTTCTGATTTTACTGGCATCATCAATTGCTTTGAGAGTCATCATTGCAAAGGTGCCGTACACGGAGATTGACTATACTACATACATGCAGCAGATTGAGTTGATAGAGCAGGGAGAGCTAGACTATTACAAGATCGGAGGAGATACAGGTCCAATAGCATACCCAGGAGGCTTTGTGTTTTTCTATTCGTGGATGAAGTTTCTTACGGAAGGCGTTGATGCAATCAGAGATGGTCAGTGGGGTTTTAGGTGGTTATACTTGATAACACTATTGATAACGATTGTAGTGTATTTCATCAGCACTCACAAGATCAAGCCTTACTTCATGTACATGCTCATGTTGTCGAGACGGCTTTACTCCATATATGTTCTTCGGCTCTTCAATGATTGCTTCACCACATTCTTTATGGTGTCTACAATCTTGATGCTACAGGTGGCCACAAAGTTGAAAAAGAATTACAGCTTCTACTCATTAATGGCAACTTATTTTGCCATGGATATGTATAGTGTTGGGGTGTCTGTGAAAATGAATGCCTTGCTCTATCTTCCGGCGGTTCTTTTCTTTGTGTACTTGCTTAATGATGAAAACCTTCTCAAGACTTTGCTCACAGTTGCCTTTGGAGTGCTTGTCCAGGTCGGAATGGACTGGAAGTTTCTTTCCAGTGGAGCCCTTATTAGAAGCCACTTCCTAGATAAGGCCTACAATTTCAAGAGAATATTCTTATACAAGTGGACTGTGAACTGGAGATTCATACCAGAGAATGTCTTTTTGGACAGAAGATTTCATATCTTGCTTTTGGTCGGCCACCTCGTTGTTTTGGTCGTATTCTTTTTCAAGAAGTGGATAAAGCCTTCCACAGTGGGCAAAAGCAGCATTCGTTTCATTAGCGACTTCTTCAGTGTTCACCGCAACACGCTATCCCAGAACAATATCATCCTTTCTAGTTTTGGTTCTAGCTTTGTCATGGATGTGATGACCTTGACGAACTTGATCGGTGTTTTGTTCTCTAGGAGTTTACACTACCAGTTTCTTTCGTGGTATCAGTACTCGATCCCATACCTTCTATACTGCTCAGGATTGCCGTTCTACATTAGTATACCTTTGTTTGCACTACATGAGTGGAGTTGGAACGTGTATCCATCTACCAATTTGAGCTCTGCAGTCCTTGTTGCTACTTTGGTAACTATCTTGACCTTTAATTTCTTCTCGGATACCCAGCTGCGGGAGAGAGATGAAGACCAGGAGAAGAAGCAGGCTTGATGACTTTGGGAGAACGCACAAAGTTGTAATGTGTGGTCGGCGTGTGTAACGAAATAGAAAGAGTAATATAGGTGATATTTTATGTAGAAAACAGAGCCATGCATTATGCGAGGAATGCGGATATAATATTACGAAAGTACATGTGGAGGCATAGCGGCATATCTGATCTCGGAGAGCGCCAGGACAGAGGCAGAAGCTAGGCCATGTTACTGTTGGTGGTGTCAAAAGAACGGAGGAATATAGCGCATTTTCTTATACACTAGCAGACAGCCCATGATACACAAAACAGAGCACGAGGTTATTTACGTGACTACACAGACTCTGCATTTCAGGGTTTCTAGGTCTCTCTGGCTGTCTCAGACAACACCTATTATTTTTAGCCCTGTCGGATCAGCTGACCAGATTCGCGGTGTAATACAAGGTCTTCAGGGTGCACAGGGGGTAAGGTAAATCACACTATTTCCAAGTCGCTAAGGAGAAATTTGGCGGTTTTATTATGAACACCGCCTTGAGAATAACAAACAATGTTCCTAGATTCGGGATAAAGGTGACATTCAACAGACATAAGCATTGAAAAATGCGGCGATAGCAAGACGCAAATGTCGTGTTACTTGGCACCTTTTCGGCTCTCTAACTACAAGATGCTGTAGTACGTCGTAGAGGATCCAGACCCTGAGCTTCAGGAGTCCGACCTCGAACCCCGATGGCTTTCAAGAGACACAATTTTTTTATCCCTTGCAGATAAAAGCGCAGTTAGGCCCTTCTACTCAACAGAAAGGCAAAAGGTGGGGGCTGCCACATACACATTATTTCAGCCATAAGAAGTGGCATCTGGTGTAGTGTCTGACTCGTTCCTGCAAGCATTGTGGGACGCCGGTAGATGACCGAACATTTGTTTCTTTCTTCCATCAACTCTTTCTAATGTGCATCCTTGCACCCCTCTGAGCCGCTCCCCGCTTTTACGCCCGGTTACGGCCCCCATCGTCCAGCCCATGTTTGTGCTACAGCCGAGTAAACTACTGGGAACGGTGTCAGGGAACACGATATTTTGTGATCTTGAGCCTGTGTCTTGTGTGTATGTTGGGTCTTGCAACCTTATACGTGTCTCTTTACCGCTGTAAAGTCTGCTTGGATTGCTGCACTGGCATATGTAGCGGTGCTGACGATCGTCTTGAGATTATTTTCCTTGCATATTCACGCACGGGGTTGCCCGCGTAGAAGCCGGCGTTGGCCGTTTTGCCTGGTGGCGGCCGACAAGGCCGCAGGACGCATTAATGAGAGAAAAAAAAAAATATATATAAGAAAAAAAAAAAAGAGTTTTGGCGCGTCCGCGCAGAAGACGTGGTAAGGCTGCGGCGTAGGGGTGTGTGGAGGCGGGTGTGAACGTACGCGGACGTAAGTGTGGAAGCAGGCCCGTGGTTATAA
Organism: Allodekkera sacchari; assembly: GCA_030565225.1. Lineage (NCBI taxonomy): Eukaryota > Fungi > Ascomycota > Pichiomycetes > Pichiales > Pichiaceae > Allodekkera > Allodekkera sacchari. Next base: position 113,236 of record JAJMBG010000020.1, read on the forward strand.
TGGCACCACGGAAGTGAAAACGAGAGAACGCAGGGAAAAATCCCACGGCCAGGTTTTTTTCGCACCGGCCACCCCTTTGTGCTATCGCGTAGGGTGGTATCGGCGGGCGGCGCACCAAATTATGGACAAGTAGAATATACAGCAGCAGATCAGAAGCAGTCAGCATAACGATAGATGCAGAAAGGCAGCCAGCAGCCGATGCCACTCAACAAGCATCTGATGTATGTTCATGTTGCTTCCATGTGTCTGCTGTACAGGATGTTTTTCTACTTCCCGCAACACGAGCCTCCTCTCTTCGGCTCTGTTCCCTGTGCTTCTCTGTGCTTCGCATTCTAGCTTCTATTTTCTCTGAGTGTTTCCTGGTGGTGCGCACTCTCTCCTTTCCTCCCGCTATACGTTATTTTCACGGTTTGTTTTCTTGTGTTTTTTTTTTTTTCTTATATTTTTTCCGCATCCGCTCTCTCGCTACTCTCTCGGCGATTTCTCTCCGCCCACTTATTTCATGCTACCACACCACTAGTAACTCTAGTGCATACACCAGATCGCTGCCTTCTTGGCCACCCCATGGCCTCCTGCAGCTTCCTCTAACCTCTCTCGTAATCAGGTTCATTTCAATCTACCTTTCTTATAGCCTTTCCTTGACTCTTCTGCCCCTCTTTTTCCAAGCCGTTTCCTGTCACTTTCCTTTTCCGTCCACTCCCTCTTCCACTTTTTCGTCTACCACATTTTCCCGCTATTGTTCTCTCGCCTCTAATTTTTCCCCTCCTTCCGCTCTTCTCTCCTCTCTTCTTCTCTTCTTCTCCTCCATCAAGTCCAACCGCTTCACCTAAGCTTTCCTGTGCATACCGCTGTTTGAAGGCTTCATCTTGTCACTGTCATCTCCCTCTACATATTTGCGCTTTAAATTTTTCGTTTTCGCCTTTTTTCTTTTCTCCCTTTGTTCTTCCCGTCTTTTCCGGCCAGATCCAGATGTCCCATCCAGCCATACATCCCAATGGGAAGAAGAGCCAAGTCCAGCACCAGCACCAGCAGCAACAGCAGCCGATGTCCGCCAACTCCATCTCCTCTGGTTCGCTTTCTTCTTCGACGCCCAAGCAGCAACAGCCCACCAACTTGCCCAACCTTAAACAGTCCGCCCCAAACATCAACCTTAGGCTCAACACAAACGCCACGTCTTCTGGCCCCAGCAGCAACTCCAACTCCAACCCTCACACGGCTCCTTCCTCTGCAACCGCCCTCGGCATCGGGATCTCAAGAAACCTTCAGCCTACCAACGATCACAGTAATATCAACCCCGCCAACGCGGCCAACAACAATAACAATAACAGCAGCAATACCACTATGCTCAACCATCAGCAACCTCGATCTCTGCCGCAGAACCCTCAAGATGGTTCTGCCGGCGTCCAGCCTATTGTCACCGATTCAACTGCCGTCAATTCACGAGAATTGCTCAATTCCTATATCTACGATTTTCTTCTGAAATCTGGCTTTAAAAATGCTGCTGCGTCGCTTCTCCACGAGGCTAATATTCCCATATTGGCATCCAACCCTTCCGGCAATGGCTCAATGCCTGAAAGACAGCTCCAGCATAATCTCCCGATGACCAGTATGACCATGGACTCTCCTCAGGGTTTTTTGTACGAGTGGTGGCAGATCTTTTGGGACGTGTTTAATGCTAGGACAGAACGTGGTTGCTCTTCCGGTGCATCACAATATTATCAGTACATAACACTGAAACAGCGACATGATCAGTTCGCTGCAAACAATACTGGCATGGTCAGGCATAACCAGCGGCCAGGCCCTGTTTTTCAACAACCCTCGAACGTTCAGCAACCTCCAAATATGCAGGTATTTCGTCAGAAACAGCCCCAGCAGCCCCAGCAACAGCAGCAACAGCAACAGCCGTCACAGCAACAGCAACAATCTAATCAGCAGCAGAAAAGAATGTCGTCTACAGTTCCTACAAGGCCTACTAGCGCTCAAGTTGCAGCCCAACAGCAGATGAATAATCTCAGACAGCAGCAGATGGCTGCTGCAGCTGCACAACAGCAGCAAATGCAAAGAGGTTCGATTCCAGGCCCCCAAATGCAACGCGGCTCTATTGCACTTCCTAATCAAGGTTCTCCTAACCCGGTTGTACATCCCGAGACTACTCAGCAAGGCAGATCGCCCAACAAGAGACAGAGAATGCCTAGTGAGAGCTCTGTTAATGTTCCTAACATGAATATTCAACAGCAGCCTCAACAGATGATGAACATACCACAAGGAATGGTCGTTCCAAATCAATTTGCTCCCTCTCCGAATGCCTCCACTCCAATGAACGGCCCACCTCAGCAGCAATTTGCTATGTATCCTGGAGGACAGCCGCAGCAGAACCAAGGCCAGGGAAAATTTAATCAATATGTTGTGCCTAATTATCAGCAAATGTCTCAACAGATGGTGATGCAGCAGATGTCTCAACAGCAACCGCAAAATCAACCTCAACATCAGCAACAGCAACAAACCCAACAACAACAAAATCAACAACAGCAAAATCAACAACAGCAAAATCAACAACAGCAAAATCAACCTCAGCAGCGCTCTCAAAGGCCTCAGCAACAGTCGCAGCAGCAACAGGCAAGAGGACCGCAACTAAGCCAACAAGTATTCCTACAGAACGATGGCTCAATCTCCCTGCGTGCCAACGGACAGGAGATGGCCATGGGTAAGCCTTCACAAATGGACCAACCGCCTGCCCCAGGTAACAGTGAATCGGCCGTCAGAGAATACGAAAAGCAACTCAAAATGATGGAGACACAGAATCGTAAGAGAGTCCAACGTCAGAAGCCGCAAATCAATGTTTACAGAGGCCAACAGCAACAGCAGCAGCAGCAGGAAGGAAAGGAATCAGGAAAAATGTTCTCATCATTCTCATCCATGATGGGCCAGTTTCAGCGACCTGCTGATGGAAACTCCATGGCTGCGGTTGCAAACGGAAGTGCAGGTTCATCTCCCGCTGTCAAGTCACCAGCCATCAAGTCTCCTGCAGGAAGTACCTTGAAATCCAAAAAGAACACTAGGAAAAACCGTAAAAACTCCTACTCTGTCCCTGCTACACCAATTACCTCGGTTAATTCCCATGCGACTCCTCAAACAGTGCCGACACCGCAAAGTGCTGCCACACCACAGCAAACTCCAGCGGCTTCATCATTGCCGCAGCCAAAAAGGAGAAGAAGGAATCCAAATACTACTACACCGACAATCAAGGAAAACTCAGAAGCATTTACACTTGAAAGAGTTGCCGAAGCAAGTGCTAATTCTATTCCTCGTGGCTCAAAGGTGAAAGTGGAGAATCGTCCTATTAGCGCTCCTGATGGCTTTAAAATCTCGCATAGCAATTCTGCCGGTGCCACGGATGTGAGACATCAAACTGAGGCTCATAGTAGTGACCATGAAGGGACTCATGATCTGGCAAACGCCCCATTGGATTCTACAGGATCCTCGACAAATCACTTCCTTCCTGAGTACGGCTCTGCGGCAAACGAGCTTTTTGATTTTGAATCAATTTTGGGTACTGATCAAGAGGGTAACGATCATATCAACTTGAATGAGGTTTTTAATTGGGGCGAATCGGTGGAACCATAATGAAGAAAATTGGTTTTGCATGTATTTTTATTATTGTATAGAAAATAGAATAGTAAATGGTGTAGTAGGTCTTGGTAAGTCTTTGTTTTACGTGAATATTTCTCGAGCCACCCTCCCCCTTTGAGTGATTTCTCTCTTTTACTGATTATGGGATACAGTTTGACCAATGTGAGGGCAGCATTTGCAAATTTCATTGACAGGCCATGATGTAGCATAAAAAGAAAGTATGAGCCTGATTTTCACTCGTCTATTTTCTTTTCACAGCGATTACAAATATGTCATTGAAAAAGAAGGTGCTTCGGAATCTGCCACCTCTGGTTGTCATCGAGTTATAATCAGTACTTTGGGCATAGACTATCTCATCTCATCCCTCTATATATTGTGTGAAGAAAATAGAGAAGAGTAAATTTGAGAATGTAGCAATTTACCCCTTATAAAATCGCCTAAGTAGTTCTAAATACTGTTGCCCTCATCTATTGACTCAATAATTACTAAAAAGAAATGTAATCCAAAAGAAAGAAAGTACATTTATATATTATATTAATTATTCTTTATTGTACAAATATGTTTCCGATCTGATAACTATATATTTCCATTCAGCTATATTGTACATAAGAGTCGCTCACTTTCTCTTCGTTCTAGGTTTGACTTCCTCCTCTTTAACAGCATGTAACCGCACCATATTAGGGTAATTAGAGGTATTATATTGATATCCTTTGCTCCAGTCATAGCTCAAGGCATAGGCAAAGAGGGAACCATTTCTATTGAAGTTCACCACAGGAATGGTGGCATTTAAGGCTGGATATCCCTTAAGTCTGTGTCTTGAATCTTTATCCCAAAAGCTAAATGTTCCATCAGATCCTGCAGTCACAAATGTACCATAAACTGGGTGGAACACTATGGAATTGACAGAATAAATCAAACTTTGTTTTGGACCGGTGCTTTTCTGCACCCTTTGGCATTTAAAAGAAAATTCTTGTGATTTCTGTTGCGCCTCATCGACATATTGGATCCCGCATCTGCCTTCAATAGAGCCGACAGCAAAGCCATCTCCCTTAGGATAACATCCTATGGATCTTGTCTGGAACTTCAAAGGAGACATCGCATTACGGTAAATCTTGTCTGGATTGTTCAAATCCACGATCTCAATATGCCTCTCCGCCGTAGCAATGACAAGCAACTTCTGTGATGTGTCCATTGCATAAACCCTTTCTGGCATCGCTAACGTGCAGATTGGATTCTGCTGTCTCATATCCCAATACTTAATTGTCTTATCCCATGAGCCACTGACAACACACTGGGTGTTTGCAGGACCGCATTGCACGCATCTAACAACACGAACAGGCTCTGAGTGCATACCTATCGTCTGGGTTTGTTGAGTGGATAAATCAAATAGCTTGACTTGTTTGTCTGCTCCACCACTGACAACCTTAGTACCATCAAGAGTGAACCTAGTCGAGAGAACTGGACCTTCATGAGCAAACAGAGCTCTGCCTGCTACCTGTCCATTGTTTGTATTAATTTCATAAATCCTAGTTTTGCTGTCCCAAGAAGAGATAGCCATGAACTCTGCCTGAGGAGAAAAGGCGATGTCAGATACTGAATCGTCTCCTATATCTGGGACGGTAATATCATTCTGCAGATCCTGAATAGTTCCTACAGATGTTGTTGTACCTGTATTTAAGCTGTTATTACCGAATCCCAATCGTTGAAAGGGCATTGCTTGTCTTCTGCTGGAAAAAGAAGTGTAATGTAGGATGCCATGAATAGCGGATTCTGTCGATGCGCAAAACTTTATCGACGCGACTACACCGGACGCTTTGTCCCACGCTTCGATTTGTTCACAAATGGCTTGCGAAGACAAGAGAAGAACTAGGGGATATAGATGCTCTACAAAGCACCTTGAAGATGCAAAAAATTAGCAAATTCGACCTTATACTCTTGTGGGATCTAGGGAGCCATTGGTAAACTTAGTATAGTAGATATGCAGCGAGTAGACTAAAGCGCTGCATTGAGTGATCAGGCGCTAATTAAATAATAGCTTTACAAAATGATGCCTGTATGCACGACAAGTTCGGGAAATTTCTGCCTTCAAGTAAGAAGTGTCCAGACATGATCATTGCGATCTGCCAAATAGCAAAAATGAAGTTGAAAAAAGCATATTCCATCTACAGTGAGTGTATGTTCCACCAAGCCTGTATGCTGCTCCCTGGTTCTTCCATGGTCACTAATACATAGTATAAACGTTCGACTAGTTGTTTGCTAAAATATTGTCTGTCAGTATCGTATTCTAGTGTTCAGTTACATGTGAAAAGAGCATTTGAAGCGGCAAATTTTCTTGGCGAAATAAACGCAAATCCGACTTTTAAAGTTTCTATTTACGACGACATGAATTTCCATGAAAGGCTAGAATAATTCTAGCTTCGTTCAGCTGCTTAATCATGTGTGCTTGTTCTACATGCTACTCCACAGAATGCATGGCTGCATCAATTCTGATCTATTGACCAATAGGCATTTGATATCGCATCACGGAAAGTCCGCACTGCGGACATTATGTACATCACGGTTTTTCAATTTCGCATCCGAATATGGAAATGCTTAGCAGATACGAACGGATTTAATATGTCAATGTCTGTCAGCTCACACACCAATCCTTGCGCCGGCCACTCTTTGCTTCCTGTTGCTGTGTTATATCCCAAAGCTTGTAGTTAGCTAGAATATGAGATTTGCGGGTAGGATTATTCTTAGGCGCCATGTTCCTAAGCTTTTTAGCAGTAACTTGTTTTCTGCAGGCCAGCTTGTCGATGCGCCAAGACCTCGGAGATCGTGGTATTCTACAAACTCCGTCGGTAAAGGAAGTAGCGAGGGAATTCGGTGGTGGCTATGGGGTGGATTCACTGGTGCAATTGCGTATTTTTCTTACAAGTATGGTAGGTTTACAGAGCATCAGGTTCTGCCATTGAATTCCACTACAAAGCTGGAATCCTTGGATTCTCCGAAGTATGGCGACGCCGATAAATTGGTGAAGGAATTGCAGGAAATTTTAGGTGAGGATAAGGTGAGTAGCACCAAGTCTACACTAGACAATCATAGCGATTCATTCTTCTCCACTCACCATCCGACAGACGATCAGCGTCCTGTTGCTGTGATTTACCCGGAAACAACAGAAGAGGTTTCACTCATTTTAAAAAAATGTCATGAAAGAAAGGTCCCAGTGGTTCCATTCACTGGTGGAACATCTATTGAGGGTCACTTCATCTGCACCAGAAGGGGAATATGTGTTGACACTAGCAGAATGAATAAGATACTTGCCTTGCATCAAGGAGATTTAGATGTGTCTGTGCAATGTGCTGTTGGTTGGGAAGAGCTAAAAGAGTACCTATCTAACTATAATTTGATGTTTGGCCCTGACCCAGGTCCGGGAGCTTGTATTGGAGGAATGGTTGGGACTTCTTGTTCTGGAACCAATGCTGCTAGATATGGTACCATGAAGGAAAATGTCATTGGTCTTACCGTTGTACTACCAGATGGTACTGTCGTGAAAACTAAAAGGAGACCCAGGAAGTCATCTGCCGGTTATAATTTAACCGGTCTGTTTGTTGGCAGTGAAGGAACCTTAGGCATAGTGACTGAAGCCACCCTCAAGCTTAATGTTAAGCCTAAATTTGAAAGTGTTGTGGTCATCTCTTTCCCGACACTAGGAGATGCCGCAAACACTGTGTCCAGTTTTGTTCAGAATGGAATTCAGCTAAATGCGATGGAGTTGTTAGATGACCATATGATGCATTTCTTCAACTTGTTTGATCAAACATCCAATAAATGTGATGAAATGCCTACTTTGATGCTCAAAATTGGAGGACAATCAAAGGAATCTGTCAAATCGCTGACAGCTACAGTGAAAGATATTGCCAAGCAACATAAGTATCATTCCATGCATTCTGCAGAGTCGGAAGAAGAAAAAGCAGAGCTTTGGAACGCACGGAAAGTTGCTATTTGGTCTACTATCAGCTATGGGCAGAAATATATTGATAAGAATATTCTTGTTTGGACTACTGATGTTGCCGTTCCCATCTCTAACCTTTGCAGATCATTGGAGATTACAAAAGGTGAGCTCGACAAAGCTGGACTCCATTATTCAATTGTTGGTCACGTTGGAGACGGAAATTATCATGCGCTTATTTTATTCACACCGGCAGAAAGAGAGAAGGTTGAAACTCTTGTTCAAGGTATGATGGATAGAGCCATTTCAGTTGATGGAACGGTTACGGGGGAGCATGGTGTCGGATACGGGAAAAAGAGCTATTTGAAGGAGGAAGCTGATCCCGCTGCTATAGATTTGATGAGAAAGATTAAGATAGCCATAGACCCCGAACGAATTCTCAATCCCGACAAGGTATTTGACATAGATCCTCGGAGAATTGATGAATAACATGATATGCCACCCTAAACTCCTTCTACTCATGTAATATCTTATTTACCTGTAATAATTTATGTCTATATCTTCAACAATCTTAGTAAGAAAGTGGTATCATTAATCTTTGCCTCCTCTTCTCCAAGCACTTCGTTCGGAACTTCCTTAAACTCCTCCGGAACTCTTCTAGTGGACTTTAAAAGAAGAGTTTCATGCTTCTTGATGACATCTTTTAATCCAATCTTGTCGTCTTCAACCTTGTACTGAACCAAAACGTCATCGGTCTGTTTCAATCCGCACTTCTTTCTCAATCTTTGAATCCTATTAACCAATTCTCTGGCAGTACCTTCGGTTAAAAGCTCTGGGTACAGTTTGGTATCCATGATGACAAGAACATCACCTTCGGATCTTGCCTCCTCTCCTTCATTGACCTTCTCTTCTGGCAATCCTCTTAAGACAAATAAGTCTCCCTTCACTAATGGGATACCGGCAACAGTAATTTTACCTGTCTTCATGTAGTCCTTCACCTCATCTGATGTCAAGGATGGCAAAGCATTCTTAACCTTCTTGACATCTCTCTTCAACTTTTTACCAAGAACAGGCCAGTCAGCAACAGCCTTGTACTCAACACCATACTTCTCCTCATCAGAGGTGATGACCAATTCTCTCACATTCAATTCCTCAATGATGTATTTCTTCAAGGATTCGACATCTTCCAAATACTCCTTGCTGGAATGTAGCACAATCATTGTCTTCAATGGGGTCTTCAAGGAAATCATCTTTTTCTCTCTGATGGTTCTACCAAGCTCGATGATCTTTTGCATTCTGGAAACACGACGTTCAATATCTTCATCGAATAAAGACTCCTTGACGACTGGATAGGACAAGAAATGAACTGATCTGTCATCTTTGCCATAGAGTTTCAAAGTTTCAGGCTTGAACAAGCATTTCATTCTCATATAGATATTATCCGACAGATATGGTGTGAAAGGAGCCATGGCTCTAACCAGTGTGAATAAAGCCTCGGTCAATGTATTCAAAGCCTTTAAGCAATCGTCGACGCCATATTCGCCCTTGAGTCTCTTTCTGTTGAAACGAATGTACCAGTTAGTCAAAGAATCAATCAAACCTAACAACTTTGGAACAACGGTGTAAAGTCTGTAGGCATCCATTTCCTGGTGAATGAATTTGATCAATGACTGAATGGAAGCCAAGATCCAGCGATCCATAACGTTGTTGGATGTCACTTCAGGATCATATTGAAATTCAATTCCCTGCATTTTCTTCAAAAGAGCAATTTGGCCTTCCAAAAACTTGTAAGAGTTCCACCAAGGAAGAAGAACTTTAGAAACAACTTCCTTGACACCTTCCTCTTTGAACTTAAGCGTCTCGGCTCTCAAAACTGGAGAATTAATCAAATATAATCTAAGAGCATCAGCACCAAATTTGTCCAACATTAAGTTAGGATCTGGGTAGTTCTTTAATCTCTTGGACATCTTCTTACCATCGGCAGCCAAGACAATACCAGAGACAATGACATTCTGGTAAGGAGCAGTATTGAACAAGTGAGTTCCTAGGACAGTCAATGTGTAGAACCAACCTCTGGTTTGATCCAAACCCTCGGAAATGAAGTTAGCAGGGAATGCCTCTTGGAAAGTTTCCTTGTTTTCAAATGGATAATGCTTGGAAGCGTAAGGCATGGAACCAGATTCAAACCAACAATCGAAGACATCTTCAACTCTTCTCAATTGACCCTTACCCTTCTTCGATGGTATGGTAATGTCATCAATTTTATCTCTATGGATATCAGTAATGTTATCAATACCCGAGAGTTTCTCTAATTCTTCAATAGAGCCGACACACACCACTTCTTCCATATCGTCAGAAACCCACAAAGGTATAGGTGTACCCCAGTATCTGTTTCTGGAAACATTCCAATCTCTAGCATTGGCAATCCAGTTGGAGAAACGTTTATCCTTGATTGTCTGTGGAACCCATCTTGTTCTCTCAACATTCTTAAGCATTTTAGGAACAATATCAGTAACCTTGACGAACCAAGAAGGAACGGTTCTGTAGATCAATGGAGTGTCAGATCTCCAGCAGAAAGGATAACTGTGTCGGATTTGTGTGGCAAGTAAAATTCTTCCCTCGTTCACTAAACGCTTGATGATCAATTTATCGGCATCCTTGACATAGACACCTTCATAGTCAGGAACCTCCTTGTTGAACTTTCCAACATCATCAATTGGATTTGGAGGTGGGTTATCAATACTGATGACGCCATTCTTTGTACAAGCATCAAAATCCTCTTCACCAAAAGCTGGAGCCTGATGAACGATACCAGTACCAGAATCGTCAGAAACGTAATCTGCACCGATGACTCTGAAGGCGGTCTTTGAGAATTTTTCCTTGAAGAAATCAAATAGCGGAATGTACTTCAAACCAATCAAGTCCTTACCTTGAATCTTGCCAACGATCTTGTACTTAGCCTTCTTTGGCTTCTTGTATAGGTTCTTGATCAGAGAATCTAGTAAGATGTAAGTAACATCTTTTTCCTCGTCATGCACCTTAGAATATTCGAAGCTAGGGTTGACACAAAGTGCCAAGTTCGATGGTAAGGTCCATGGGGTGGTTGTCCATGCAACCAATATGGTCTTTGGATCATTCACCAAGGGGAAAGCAATGGTGATTGCTGGATCGTTGACATCTTTATAGTTCAACTGGGCCTCAAAATTAGATAGCGCAGTAGTCACACCCGTGGAGTAAGGCATGACACGCAATCCACGGTAAACTTCTCCCTTGTCGAACAACTGCTTGAATGCCCACCAAACAGACTCCATAAAGGTAGGATACAAGGTCTTGTAATCGTTGTCAAAATCGATCCATCTTCCTAGACGACTAATTGTGTGTCTCCACTCTCCAGAATACCTCATGACAATCGATCTACACTCAGCGTTGTACTTGTCGATACCCATCTTCATGACGTCCTCCTTACAGGTGACACCTAACTTTTTATCTATTTCGTGCTCCACTGGCAAGCCATGTGTATCCCAGCCAAATCTTCTTTCGACGTAGTGACCGTTCATGGTGGCATATCTAGGAACAATATCCTTAATGGTGGAGGCCAAAATATGACCGTAGTGGGGAGTACCGGTTGCAAATGGAGGACCATCATAGAATGCGAACTCCGGTTTACCCTTAGTTAACTCTAAAGATCTGTGAAAAGCATCAATCTCCTCCCAGTACTTCAGAATCTTTTCCTCTTCCTTGGGGAAGGAGAATTGTTCACTCTTACTTTCACTCATTGGTACAAGAAAAAGATGTGACTGCAATAAGAATTAGTTGTAGGTGGATGTCGGTTGAGAGTTTTACAGTGCTTCAACTTTTCGCTGGAAAATTTTTCAGTGACACATTTCAGTGCGGTGAGAAGATGTAGTAATAGTACATCAAAAAGGCAAAGTAATTTTTATGTTCTAATCCAGTGACGCATATGTGGCAAATACAGGAAATGTGCAAGCACCCGGCCCTGCTTTTAATAAAGCTGACGGAGTGAGTCAAAGGTTCAACTTTCCCATTTGTTGGATGTAGAAATGCTCCAAAACTCATTGTTTCTCGGCGCTTGTCTCGCTGCGATGCAAATCTTCCTACAGGTTTGGCCTAATGGTAGTAGCGCGTATTGTAACTAGAACTGGATCCAGCACCTCGAGCTTAACTTGCTTTGATCGACTCTCTAGGTTCCAATCTGCTTCCATTCAGTAGGCACTACTGGTTTATCTTTCGCCCACTTTCCTGTGGTTTTCTCTTGTAATATCCCAAGTTATTGTAGTTGCTACTTCAAATATTGCCTCATTGCTCGACTGAGAAGTCTCAATTGGTTTATCCAGTCGAGCATCCCCCCCGTCTTTCATCACGGGCAGCTCAAATACGGTGAATTTGTCTTTACTGCATTGTAAAGATTTGTTGTTTCCCTAAAGCATATAGAAGTACGATTTCTTACCATCGACTCTAAGCTCTAAGAGGTTGTATAAAAAAACGCTTAGTTACCCTCTAAACGTAACTTAACATTTCAATGCAAAATGCGAGTATTATGAAAGGACCTGCTGCTTCTTTTGCAAGCTTGAGGCCGAAAGGTCCCAGAAAACAGCAAATGAACCAAATTCGAAGTCGGGCTGTATTTAACGCTATCTTTCTCTTCATCCTAGCTTTATTAATGCATAGATAATATTAACCTTAGTTATATAAAGTCAAATATAAAGATCATTTTTAAATTTAGTTTGTGTTTAAGTCGTCACATCTTCCACATTATATATGCTTTACAAAAGTGGTAATTCTTGTCATCATTTTCTGTCACGATAAACCATGCTTTGCTAAATCACATTGCCTGCGCAACTGGTTTAGTGGTAAAATTCATCGTTGCCATCGATGAGCCCCCGGTTCGATTCCGGGGTTGCGCACTTAATTTTTTCATTCTTTTCATCTTTCATTTCACTGCCCGCTTTTTTAAATCAAGTATGATCGTGTTGAGCTGAACTAAACCGTCTTGAAAATTATATTTTTTTAAGATATGACAAGTGCTGAGACCAAAAAACATCTTCATGAGCTACAGGAGAAGTATAATAAGTTCAAAAAAGCTCCCAAGTATGATCTGAATTCTGAAGAGTTGTACTGCATATGTCGGAAGCCCGATGATGGTGAGCTTATGGTCGCATGCGATGGTTGTGACGAATGGTTCCATTTCAAGTGTATGCATCTGGATATCAAGTACAAATCTCTCGTATCCAAGTATTACTGCGTCTTCTGTGATGAGCTTTTCCACCGAGGAAAAACTCAGTGGAAGAGGAAATGTCGATTGCCTGAATGCTATCAACCAATTGGAGTAGATGAAAGGACAGGTAGAGCCTCAAAATATTGTTGTGAAAAGCATGGGATGGTGTTCATGGAAAAATATATTTATGGAAAGATTGATGGAAATGTTGGATCCGGCGATGTTGAGTCGATGGTCAGGCAAGTACAAGGATATGAGGAGCTGGAGAAGCTAGGTAGAGAATTGCCTGATTTTGACAAGGAGAAAGTTGAGCTAAGTGAAGAGAAGAAGAGAAGTTTGTCTGATATTGATAAAGAGATTGAATTGTTGGATAAACAGGCGAACATATTGAACGAAAAAATGAGATATATCAGCATATTGAAGGACAAGGTGAAATTCCTGGATGAAGCTCTCACTGAAGGCCTTGAAGGTAAGCAAGATGATGCTGCAGCAGGAGATGCCGATGCGCAGAACAGTAAGAAGAGGAAACGAAGTAAGAAGGAAAAGAAGAAAAGCAAGGTTGGCATTTGTGGATTTGATAGAAATTTGAAACTTAGTGGGCAGGACTGGGTTGACTACACTCACTCTGATTCATACAAAGAAGTTATTGGCTTCTTTGACTCTCCTGAGATAGATAAGAGTAAACTCGTCGATGAGTTCAAGCTTCTACGGCAGCAACATGGGATCAATTGCAAAGGTGATACAGCAAATGATGAAGATACCGAAAAGGAAGATGCTGAAGATATAATGATCGAACAATCTGATACTTCATTCAAAGATCTCTGTATAAAAGACAGGAAGAAGTGCAGTCATCACATGACGTGGTACAGTATGTTAGCGGATTCGATATACCTAAAACTGGATGATATTACGGTGAGAAAAAAGAAGTTGGAGGAAAGAAAGGAGCAGATAATAAAGCGAGACAATATAGATAACTGGGAAAGATGGATTGAAAAGCAAAATTAGTCCGATTAATCTAGATTTGAAAAATGCACGCTATAGACAATGCCAAAAGTAGAAAACGATATTAAAGACAGACTGTAAAGTGAGTTGCGATTCCGTGCTAGCAATTATAGGGGATTGTGAATCACTACTCCTAGAATTATTTTTCTTCTACTATTCATACACTCAATATATATTTGTAATATACAGACAGGTCCCGCTCTGATCCTATTTCATTTCAACATCTCCATCCAGATGATTCTCTTTTTTGATTTGTTCTTCCTTGCCATCGGCTTGCTGCTTTGATTCTCCTTTCACCTTTTCTTCTTCTTCCTCTTCCTCTTCTTCTTCATAGTCGAACTCATCCTCTATATGAAGAGGCCTCCAGACTTCGACGAGACTATCCTCTGCACATGACACTACTAGATTCTGTAGCTTTGGATGCCAGTCAGCTTCACACAGCCTTCCAGTATGTCCGCCATGCATAAACACCAGACAGGGATCGGTATATTCACTCTGCTTCTTTTCATATTCCTTGAGATCGAACTCTCCGTCTGCCATTTTGTTCAAATTCCAGATTAGCACCCTTCGGTCAACAGACGATGACAGCAAGAGGTTGTTGTTGAATTTCAGATTGATTATCGGTCCTGTGTGTCCGTACAGCTTTCTAAGCGGTTTAGAGTAGTTCCTCATGTCCCAGACCTGAATGAAACCATCTGCGGAGCCTGTCACAAGTAAAGACGATATTGATGGATGAAATTCAACTGAATTTATGGCAGCTCCGTCATGAGCCCTATCAACGGCAATGACCGGCTTCGAATTGTCAGTATCTCTCAAATCGTGAATCTGGTAACTTCCGTCATCACTGGCAGAGGCAAAAAGATCTGGCGATTTTCCATTCCATGAGAGGTCATTCACGATTCCCGAGTGAGTTTCAAACACCTTTGAAGGTTTGAGAGAGTTCTGAGGCTTTGAAATATCCCAGAGAGCAATTTTGTGGTCCTCGTTACCACTTAAAAGTCGATTGGTCTGTGTCTGCCATTCCAATCCAAAACCTTCCTTGGCATGGAACTTCAACGTGAATGCTGCAGACCTGGCGGTGTCGTTTATGTCGTATAGGAGAACGTCTCCGTGGTTGGTCTGGGTTGCTATTAGGCCCGCAGGCTCGTTAACTCTGACTTTATTGACTTCTCCCGGATGGTCCCAGGACCTAACCATGTTAAACGGGCAACCTTTCCCCTCCAGAGAAGGAACAGGCACAGATTCTGGACCATCCCTTGATAAAGTTGGAGGAAGATTCACAGAGTAGAGGCTCAAATGGTTCTGCTTTCCTCCCATGGTATGGCTTCCTGTTAGAAAGTATGCTTTGAGAAGTTGATTGGAATCATCAGTAACTGTCTCTGTTTTTGCAAGCCATTGAACGGCAAGACTTGTACAAGTAAGCGAATACGAATAGATCAAGTCATAGAGCATGGGGCTTGTCTTCTTCCAGACCTTGTATTCTTCGTTGATCAACTTCTCATTCATCTGGTACTTTTCCCTGATGTCGAAGGCTGAATGTTAGTACGGCCCAAAGGAAGGAGCCAGAATACAGAAAATGGACACATACATTTTGAGTCATGGCCGACTGCTACAGTTGTGGCGGAAGAAGTAACCATGATTTGGTTGAACGGAGAATGTTTGTTGTGCAGAGATAGGAAGTGAAAGATTAAATAAAATGCTGCGCGGGATTTTTGAGGGTGGAAGAATCGGGAGGCTGAGATTGTGAGAGGAAGAAGCAGAGCAGAAAGGAGAAGCAAGCAAGTGTGAAAATGAGGATCATGGAAAACAGGGACGCAGTAAACGAAGAACGTAAAAGCACACGATGAGAAAAGTAGAAGCAAATATAAAGCAGCAGAGCTGTGGGGAGAAAAGAGGATAAATAGAGGAATAAGGAGTGAAGTAGAAGCTGGAAAAGCCGATGTGATTGAGTAGCGGTGAAAAGGTAAGATTTGTTAGATGGATGGCAGGTTCAAATTGTCAGTATTAATATGGAACAAGCGGTCTGATAGGGTCCAATTGAAGTAGATGAAGGGGAGAGGCTAACACTGTAGGGCAGCAGTTGTAAAATACAGCGATCTGTCTTCTTCTCAGACGAGTTCTCCACGTACCGTGGATTAACAAGTCACATGCTGCAGACATTTCTTTTATGTATTGAAAGTAAAAGCTGTTTTTATGATAATGTTTTGTTGTTTGTGCTTACTATATTTTAAATTGCAAGCTACGAAGTAGACGTATTGTTATCTCTTATACACAGCGCATTCGATCAGTTTTGGCTGGCATCAGAGAATCGTTCTGGCAACGATGCCGAAAGAGAAGTAAGTTTGTGTATAGCTGAACGGGGGACCTCAACGTATAATTGTCTAATGGAACCCTAAATGGTAAGTTGGTAACTCGGCACACCGATGCGACTACTTTTCTACGGCAGGTCTGTTTCCAGGTTTATCAATTCGTGCTTGCAAGCTATTACCAGATGCCAAATTGCGCCCCAAGCATATCTTCTTTTTTGCCGCAGTCGGGGCTTAAGCACTAACTAGAACACATAACCCTTATAGACTTATGTAGAGGACTTTCGACAGAATGCCTTACTCCATTTGCATTATTTTGATGGCTCATCTAGTCTCGCTCAGATGCAGCTCAGAGTACTACAGCACAATGGTAGCAAATGAAATAGGAGAGAACCACAGCCAGCTGCGCACCTAATCACATAGTGCAGGACAATGTAATTAAGGGTATTCTAGTTAGACCGAAAGCAACCCGATATGCATCCCACCACATTCACAAACAAAATCGATGACTAGCCCACATGCATATCTCTCCACACCCCTGTCCCTGAAAGATGGTAATGGAATCAAGACGTCCGAACGCCGAGCAGTCTGCCCCGAGCATTTCAACTTATCGCCCAGGTTCAATGGTCGCAGCAGCTAGATATGCAGCCAAACACATTAATAATTTCGCTACTACGATGGTAAGTGGAATATCGGGGATTCTGCTTCTGCTACTCTGTCTCTGCCGTACTGTATGTCCTACGTAGCCCATCTAGGGCTGCTCACAATTCTGTCTCTGCACTAACGGGATATCCGATAGGTCAGAGGCAGCTGATCCCAGGGTTTTAGCGGGTTCGGCATATAAAAAAACCCTTGCAAACCAGATTATGCGACACGTCGGTATTTCAAAAATGGCAACGCCAAAAAGAAGCTGACAACGGAAAAGTAACGGATCGTGCCGTGTTTTTTGGGACGCGTCGCGATTTGTTAAGTGGATTTATCGATTTTAGCACCGGTAGGTGAAGGGAAAGTAGCAATAATTTGGTGATAACTGTCCTGTATGGTGAAAAACGTGGATTCAGACCTTTAATACTATGCCCGTGGCTTCATTTTGAATCCCAAGACACTCTTTTTACTCCATCAGAAATGCCATTCTCATATATATATATATATATATATATGTATATACCAATCTAGAAAGAATAGTGCCATGCGCACCCGTACACCAGATTCTGCCCTGGCGCTTGATGCCTCCGGTGTGTCCGGATTCAAGCCTACCTGAGCTATGTTCCAACATAAACGTCGGCTATGTCACCATCTAAAACCTTTCGGACGCTTATCTCCGTTAACATCCAATCACTCCATCATGCTTCGCAGCCTGACTAGCAAGCATTCCATTCCCTATAGAACGGGTTTGCCACACTCTTATTTCAGGAGAAAAACTCGACGCGTAAATTTCTTCGTACCGAGAATTTTCTTATTTGTTTATATTTAGCTGAAGTGTATTAGCATATATAAGAAGGGAGGATTGTCTTAATTTTCCACCGAAAAGTTCATCTGTATTTTTTTCATCTTATTGTTAGTTGTCGTTCACTTTTATATCATAGATCGTTATTGTCATGTCCGTTCAAGAGACTCCATCAAAAAGTACTGCTAATGCATTGTCCCAACTGGATCTTTCCTGTGTCTCCAAGAAAGATCTCGGTGAAGCATTAAAGGCTGCTGGTGCCAAGAAGGCTGCTCTTGCCAACCCAGATAGCAAGAGACCAAAGACTAAGGAAGAGCTTGAGGATGAGGAGATGATCAGGAAGCACAAAGAGTTTTTGTCTAAGTTCAAGGACCACAGAGACAAGTTGAGAGAGTCACAGAAGGAAGAGCCTTTACTAAAGGAAAACAAGAGAAGGTTTGTGCTATTCCCAATCAAGTATCATGAAATCTGGCAAATGTACAAGAAACAGGAGGCCTCCTTCTGGACTGCTGAAGAGATCGACTTGTCAAAGGATCTTGGTGACTGGAACAACAAGATGAACGCCAACGAGAGATACTTTATTTCCAGAGTTCTCGCATTTTTCGCCGCCTCCGATGGTATCGTCAATGAAAACTTGGTGCAGAACTTCTCTGCTGAAGTTCAAATCCCAGAGGCAAGATGCTTCTACGGTTTCCAAATCATGATGGAAAACATCCACTCTGAAACTTACTCGCTTCTATTGGATACCTATGTCAAGGATCCAAAGGAATCTGAATTCCTCTTCAACGCCATTGAGAC
This sequence comes from Allodekkera sacchari, assembly GCA_030565225.1. Taxonomy (NCBI): domain Eukaryota; kingdom Fungi; phylum Ascomycota; class Pichiomycetes; order Pichiales; family Pichiaceae; genus Allodekkera; species Allodekkera sacchari. The sequence goes on from JAJMBG010000020.1 coordinate 131,589, forward strand.
CATCCCTTGCATCAAGAAGAAGGCCAAGTGGGCTCTTAGATGGATGAATGACAAGGGCGCCTTGTACGCTGAAAGATTAGTTGCCTTTGCTGCTGTTGAAGGTATCTTCTTCTCTGGCTCATTTGCCTCCATTTTCTGGCTAAAAAAGAGAGGCTTGATGCCAGGTTTAACCTTTTCTAATGAATTGATCTGCAGAGATGAGGGTCTACATACCGATTTCGCTTGCTTGTTGTTTTCTCACCTCAATAACACTCCTGAAGAGGAGATTATCGTCAAGATTATCACCGAGGCCGTTGATATCGAGAAGGAATACTTCACTGATGCCCTCCCAGTCAAGTTGTTGGGTATGAACTGTGCTTTAATGTGTCAATATGTTGAATTCTGCGCCGACAGATTGATGGTTGCTTTAGGATGCAAGAAGCACTACAAGGTTACCAACCCATTCGACTTCATGGAAAATATATCCTTGGCTGGTAAGACCAACTTCTTCGAAAAGAGAGTTTCCGATTACCAAAAGGCCGGTGTTATGGAGATGGCAAAGAGCGGTGAGTCCGAAATGGAAAACGGCTTCACTTTAGACGATGACTTCTAAGCGATTGACAAGTCAAATATAATGTTCGTAAGATAATGTTCGTTAATTGTACAAAATGTTCCGGGGACTAAGAGTAGATGATTTCTTGTATCTTACTGCACAGAAGGGTGTCCAGAATTGTAAGGTGATTATAAAGAGTACTTCTCGTGTGCTTTTCATCATTTATGAGGTATTTACGAGGCATGCATGATTGTCTACATATGATACTGAAATGGGGGTATCAATTGGTTTGGATAGTTAACGACTAATAACGAAGAGTCTACGTTTTCTATTATGTTTCTTTTTTTCCTCTGCTTTTTTAATTGCAATTCCTTAGTGTCGTGAATCCCCATATTGTTCTTGGCGCTTACCCCACATAGCAGCATTTGCCATTTCTCCAGAAAGCTTGCATACTTATTTTTGCACAGGTTTGTCTTGGCGCTTAACAACCAGGTCGGCTATCAATTAGTATCAACGGTCTGCGAAAGCATGGTCTTTACCATCCTAGAACAAGCTCTCATTGGTTGTCACTCTAGTACAAGTTCTTGAAGCTGGTGTCCACTTACATCTATCCAGCTTAGGTATCGTACTCTCCACTCTTCTTCTCTCTGAAATTTCATTCCACCCCCCTCTCGGTTCCATTGACGTCTCCTCTGCCCACTTACCAATCTGAAAAATTTTTGATATTTTTTTTTTAAAAAAAAAAAAAAAATTTTCTCAGCCGCTCAATTCTAATGATCCTTAAATCCTACGTCTTTAAAAACCCTTCACTACTTTTCTGGTCCCCTTCTTGGACTCAACTACTTCATAGTTTCCATCATGGACCAACAATACGTTAACCAGTTGGAGCAAACCTTGTCAATGGTTTTGTCTCCGGACAATACCGCCATTAAGGCGGCCACCCAGAAGTTGAAGACGGACTTTTACCCAAACAAGTTGGTGCTTCCTTCGTTGATCCATATCCTGCAGAATTCCCAGAATGACGGTGTCAAGCAGTTAGCTGCTGTTGAATCCAAGAAGTTGATCAGCAAGAAATGGGATGACTTGGACGAGAGCTTGAAGCAGGGCATTAGAAATTCGTTAGTTCAGTTTGCTTTTACCTACCATTCCAAGAATATTCGTCACTCCTGTGCAAGAATCATTGCTGCCATCGCCGATCAGGATATCCCTCAGCAGAAATGGGAATCGTTGCTGCAAACCTTGGTGTCCAGCGCTACCAATCCAAACGTCCAAACCAGGGAGATGGCAACGTTCATCCTATTCTGTGTTTTAGAGAACTTCCCACTTGACTGGTTGAAACAGACAGACAGCTTTTTGAAGTTGTTTGCTACGACTCTTCAAGATAGTGAATCTACAGAGGTCCAAATAACCTCTGTCTCTGCATTGGAGGTTATATCCTCCTATATTGAGGAAGATGATGCCTTGACTGATCAGCTGGGCGCTTCTTTCATGTCGTTATTTCCACAGATGATTCAGGTCTTGAAGACATCTCTCGGTAACGATGACATGGATAAGGTCAAGGACTTGTTCTCTTCATTTAACAGCTTTATCTTGTTGGATATGAAACTAATCGGTAATAACTTCATTGATATCGTCAACTTGATGGTTGAAATTGCTCTCAATAAGGACGCTGACGAAGAGATCAGGGGCTTTGCTTTGAAAACTTTAACTCAGTGTGTTTCCTATAGAAAGTCAAAAATTATTCAAGCCAAGTTGGGTCCTCAGTTATCTACCTGTGCCTTGAAAATATCCTGTGAGGAGGATGACGATGCAGAGGATGAATTAGATAGGGAGGATGAGGAGAATGAAAATGAGGAAGATAAGCCAAATACCTTAGCATTAAGATTGCTGAATACTCTCGCTATCGAGCTACCTCCTAGTCAAGTCATCCAGCCAATAATGGCTTTGATTCCTCAATTGTTGAGTTCTTCAAATGCTTTCGAAAGAAGAGCCGCATTGTTGGCACTTGGTGTCACTGTTGAGGGTGCTCCTGACTACATTTCCACCCAATTGCCAAAGGTTGTTCAGGTCATTGTTGCCGGCCTAAACGACTCGTCTATTATCGTTAAAGCTGCTGCTTTAAGAGCCCTTTCCCAAATCGGTGAAGAATTGAAGGATGCTGTTGCTGAATATCACAGTTCTTTGTTTGAGCCAATAATAAACATTATTAACTCTGCAAACAAGATCATGGTCTACAAATATGCTACTTATGCTTTGGATACCTTAATTGAATACATGTCCAATGAGTCCATCAAGCTATACATGGAGCCTTTAATGAACAAGCTATTTCAGATGCTCGATTCTGTTCAGTCTTCCTCTTTAAAATCCGCCATTGTGTCTGCTATAGGATCTGTCGCTTACGCCGCTGGTAAAGCATTCACTCCATATTTCGATCAATCGATTAAATTCTTAGAGAGATTCATTGCCGACATGAATAATATTGAAGGCATGACTGATGATGACATTGAACTCAGAGCTCAAACTTTTGAAAATATCTCCTCAATGGCTCGTGCTGTGCGTTCTGAAGCTTTCGCTTCGTATGCTGAGCCTTTGATCAATGCCGCATATTCTGCAATTCATTCTTCAAATGGAAGGTTAAGAGAGGCCGGTTTCGCCTTCATCTCCAACATGGCTAAGGTTTACGGTGAACAATTCTCGTCTTTCTTAGAGAAGATTATCCCGGAAATCTACAAATGTTTGGGACAGGAGGAGATTGACTTGGATATTGATGATGAGGAGGAGCTAGATGAAAATATCGATCTTGCCGAAAAGCTCAATATCCACACCGGTATTACAGTGGAAAAAGAGGTAGCTTTGATTGCCTTGAGTGAGTTGGCCATTGGAACAAAGGCTAATTTCAGTCCTTTCGTGGAGAAGACTATGGCTGTCTTGTCTGATCAGATTGAAAAGTCCTATGCAATCAGAGAAGCTTCTCTTATCTGCATGTGGAAAGTGACATCTTCAATGTATCAAGTTTACGGTGGCGATAACCAAACAGTGTTGGCCTTAATTAAGAGCACTCGTAAAATAACAGTCGAGTTGTTACCAGACGAGTATGACGTTAATATGATTATGACCTGTTTGGATTGTCTCTTTGATTATATTAAATCAATGGGCAAGATTGCTATAATCGACCCAAGTGATCAGCAATCTCTCCAGACTTTGTGCGAACAAATTATGATTATCCTAAAGGGTGAGCATCTATGTCAAGCTGCAGATGATGAGGATGTTCCAGATGATGAGGTTGATGCCTCTGAGACCGACGCTGTTGTGTTTGATTCTGCTCTGGAAGTTCTTGTCAGCATGTCTGGTGCATTTGGTGGTGAATTTGCTAAGATCTTTGCTCCTTTCAAAGACATTGTTGTTACACAAACTACGTCTAAGACCAAGAATAAGAGAGTTTCATCCCTTGGTTGTATCGCCGAAATCTGCAACGGTATGAAGTCTGAAAATCCATTCCAGCAAGAGCTTTTGCAACTGTTTGTTCACAGTTTAACCACCGATAGATCTTGGGAAGTCAGAGGTAATGCTGCTTATGGCGTTGGCATAGTTATTGAGTATGCTACTTTTGATACCACTGCCGTCTATCCAGCCGTTTTGGAAGCTCTCTCCAAGTTGTTGAATAAGACTGACAAGGAGGCCTTGAAGAACGAGGACGGAGATGATGAAACGAAGGAAGTTATTGACAGAACATTTGCTAATGCTTGTGGATGTGTTTGCCGGATGGCTTTGAAGCATGAATCGTCCATTCCAATGGAAGTCATTCTTCCTGTTCTCTTCCACCACTTGCCTTTGCAGTCTGGTTTTGAAGAGAACAAGCCAATCTTTGAATTAATCTTGAAGTTATTCCAGGAAAATAATCAAATAGCGTTGAACTTAACGCCACAAATTGTTGACATCTTGGAGCAGGTTTTCATCAAAGAGATAGAAAAAGATAAATTAATTAATGAATCTACTTTGGGCCGGGAGGAGAACATTGAGAGGTTGAACCAGTTTGATAGTGCAGAGACGAAGACCAAGGTGGTGGAATTTCTCAAATACTTGGAAACCAAATACAATGGAATCGTGAGCTCAAAGCCCGTCTTGAAAGGCATAATCGCATAAGGCAAGTCGAACCCAACTTGGGCACCTGTTTGTTTTTTTTTATTATATAAACTCTTTACTTCAAATGTTTTAATATATAGTTTAGTTCGTAATGAATTTAATTCTATAGTGCCGGGTCAATAGCATGGTTGGGATATGTTTAGGGACTTAGAGCATGTTTTTTTTTTTTTTGTTTTCGATGAATTTCAGACGTAGTAAATGAAGCCGGCATTTATTATGAATATTCCGACAAGAAAAGCGGGCAAACGTATGGGGGGCACCTAAGTTTACAAAAGTACTATCTGTCAAATCGAAGTCTTAGTATATACAGAATATTGATTTATATGAAGTTTATTTCTTGCTTCTGGCATCTGTCACTGTGTTCAAAAGCAAAGCCTCGTTATCAAGCATAACCCTGTTTGGAGAGCTAGACAAAATGTGAGCAATGTCCTTGGCAGTTTCTAGCCTCTTCAATTCCACATAATCCTTGGATTTTTTGATGGCTTCACCAATCAATTGGGCAGACTTGGCTTCACCCTGGGCCTTAACCACTAATGATTGCTTCTCCTGAATAGCCTTATCGACGACAAAAGCGGCTCTCTGTGCATCCTGCTGGGCAATTTGCTTGGCTTCGACGGCGGTCGAAAATTCAGGGGAGAAGGTCATTCCGGTTAAAGAAACATCCTCAAGAGTGATGTTAAAGTGGGAAGCCCTTCTGAGCAAATTCTCCCGAACAAGCTTTGACACTTTTTCTCTCTGGGTGATCAACTGGGCGGCATTGAACTGGGCAACGACAGCCTTCAACACCTCGTTGATGATGGAAGGGAGCACCCTGTTGTCGTAATCCTTGCCTAGAGTTCTGTGGATCGTAGGAAGAGCAGCGACCTGGGGACGGGACAACACTCTGCAGCTGATGTTAACCATCTGAAGATCCTTAGTGCCTGTAAGAGACGAGATAGTGGTTGGCTTAGCACGGATGTCGTAGATGGTTGGGAACTGCACAAATGGAATCTTGATGTGAGTTCCTTCACCGATCACGTTGGGAAGGATACCCTGGAATCTGTCGTAAACAACAGCTCTCTCACCACCGTTAACGTTGTACAATCCTTCGTTGTAGAAGAACACGCCACCTGCAATCAAAAGCAAACCACTGAATAGCATACCAGTAGGGCCACCTCTGGCAGTACCACGACCTGGGCTGCCGCCCTGAGTCTTGGCAATGGTTCTGGCTCTTCTCTGGAGGTCTCTAGCAAAGCGTTCCCAATTCTGGTTGTTCATTGTGGCTCGAGTGAATCAGAAAACTGCTGTAGATGGTTGAGTGGCAAAATTGATAATCTACGGCAAGGAATTTTTTTATGGTTTTTTTTTTGTTTTTTTCACTATTGCTCGAGGAAGCGCAGCACACACTCTGGGGGTGGCAGAAAAGCACAGCCCGGGTGCGCCTAAGAATACCGAGTGAGCGAGGGTGATGGTGAGCGCGATGAAGCAGTGTTGACCCCGGTGGAAAGGGTTGGCAGTGATCTGCGGCGGAGACCAACTTCAAATGGCGGTAATTGGAAAAAAAAAAAAAAAAAAAATAAGCCCTGCAGAACTATGTTTTGTTATACTGACAATTATTGGATCGATGTTATCTGAATGGAGAAGCCGTAGTGCTTGAGAGGAGTCTTGGTGACAGTCATTCATTAGTAATTCATTTGACGTTCACCTCTGCTTATGGTGTACGTATTGTGCCATATAGTATTATTACATATTCGGAGCATTCACATTTTATTTGCCATGTTCAGTTTCGCGATGAGGCTTCCAAGTGGCTGAGTGTGCCATTTCCCCACATATGTATTGATGGAATCTGAGTGTCAGGTTTTTTTTTTTTTTTTTTTTGTTTAAATTCTTATTCCTTTTTTTTTATCTTTAGCATTTTTCTCCGTCGCAACTTAATTCTGTATATATTGACCATGTCAGAAGAAACATCGGAAATTCATCGAGCCGTGATGGACGGTAAGCTGCTGATTGTGAAAGGCTTGTTGGCAGAAAACCCCCGCTTAGCCATACTTAAAGATGAGGATGCCAGAACGCCTATTCATTGGGCATGCTCTTTCCAGAAAGCAGACATGGTGAAGCTTCTATTGAACCCACTCCAAATAGTAGGCGATCCAAAGATGAAGAGGTTTGAAATCGACATTGACGACCTGGCGGACAACTCCGGCTGGACCCCGCTACATATTGCTGCTTCCGTTGGAAACCTAGATATAGTGAAGCAGCTAGTTGAACACGAGCCGAAGCCGGACATCAACTTACAAACATCCACAGGGCAGACAGCTCTTCACTACGCCGTCAGCAAGGGACATGTCGACGTGGTTGAGTACCTAATCAAGGAATGCGGCGCTAGCGCCAGAATAAAGGATACCAAGGGCCAGTATCCGATACATAGAGCTGCAGCTATCGGGTCCGGAAAACTCGTTGATATTTTGTTCAAAAGTGGCCATTCACCGTTAAATGTAAAGGATAACTACGGTTTTACGCCGCTACATCATGCCTTGGCTGAAGGCCATGGTGATGTAGCAGTTTTGTTGGTGCAGTTGGGAGCAGACACCACCGCAAAGAACAATGACGGAGAATTGCCTGTCGATGTCGCAACCGACAAGAAGGTGAAGGAGTACTTCCTCAGGGAGACTGAATAGACTGCTAACAAAATGGGGGTATTATTAATGGTGTATAAAGTATAATGAGATCGTCTTAAGACCAAAGTGTAGAGTGGGTTGCTGCGGTTTACCGCTGCAGAGTTGCACCGCTCACCAACGTAGCTGCTGTACTACCGTGTATATGACATTGTTTTTTACAACAAGTGGTGAATCTAGGTGCATCTAGGCCCTTGTGGGATATATTATGGGGATTAAGTCTTCGGCCGGGTCTACACCCACTACCAGCCTGAAGCATTCGTATCCTGCAGTATGAAGCATTCTCTCACCTCTATTTGATTTTTTTTTTAATTTTCTACCGATATTTTCAGAGCCCGTCTAGATCTATCTGCGCTCTACGCTGTTAGTTCACTTGTTGCGTCGTTGTTCGGCGCTTAATATATGCTATGGCGGCTATATTCTCACTTTCCGGGTGCACTTCCGCAAAGTATCCATTTCAACTCCAATTTCCTTAAACCCTCTCTTGCAGTATTGCTATCTTTTCCGCTTTGGGGGATTCTTGACCTTTCAAACTCAAATATTCAGCCCTACCAGCTCAAGCAAGCATGCACACTTAAGTTCACTTGGTGAAAACCTGTGTGCAATGTATGCTGCCGCGCGCTTGGGAGCAAATTTGACGTCCCGCAATGGGGTATAACTCTGCCTAATCTTGATACCTCAAGCATGATCTTTCTTTACAACTTTAGCGATACCATCTACCTTATCCCTTTCAAAACCTCATCTTCTGGTTTCTGCTAGCACCTTCCAGAAATTCGTTCCTTGCATGGCTTTTCTTCCCCCCATATATGTAAGCGCGGAGGTGATGAAAATTTTTATTACAAATCAATTATTATATGCTACTAGTAACTACAAGAGACGATGAGTGAACCAGAGAAAAGTGATACAAAGAATTTGTTTGAACCTGTTGGTGAAGCGGCACATGATGTGGAAATGTCTGATGCAGTTGATGGAGTCGCCACTGAAGGTGTCAACGACGGAGTCAGGCAAACAGGCTCTTTTGATGCAGAAGGTCATCCTGTTCAAGAGATTGAGTCCATGTGCATGAAATGCGGCAAGAATGGAACCACTAGAATGTTGCTCACGTCGATTCCATATTTCCGTGAGACTATATTAATGTCATTCTCCTGTCCACATTGTGGTTTCAAGAACTGTGAAGTGCAGCCAGCATCAACTATCCAGGAGAAGGGTACAACATACATATTGAAGATCGAGACTAAAGAAGACTTCAACAGGCAGGTCGTGAAATCAGACTCGTGTACTTGCAAGTTTGTGGAGCTTCAGATTGAGATTCCTGCCAAGAGAGGTCAGTTGACTACGGCGGAGGGTCTCTTAACCGAAATGATCGAAGATCTATCTTACCAACAACCAGAAAGAAAGAAGTTGCAGCCTGCCGTGTACGAACAAATCGAGAAGTTCATTCAGAAGGTTAAGGCAACTATTAATGGGGAAGAAGGCACTCTTCCACTCACGTTGGTTGTGGATGACCCTGCTGGTAACTCGTGGATAGAATATGTTCCCGGAGAGCCTCAGCACAAGTGGTCTTGTGAGCAATATGTGAGAACTCCGCAGCAAAATGTTGCCTTAGGCTTAGTTTCTGCAGATGAGGTCGCCCAGCACGAGCAGGGCATCGGCAAGAAGAATGCAGAAGAAACTGGCGAAAAGAAGGAGGAGAAGGAAGAGGCAGAGAATCCAAAGGTTGTTGGTCTATCTGACGACAAAGATGAGAGCTTGGGTGATTTCGAAGATGAAATTCAAGTGTTCCATGCCACTTGCTCATCCTGTTATGCTCCTTGCGAGACGCACATGAAGATGGTCAAGATACCGCACTTCAAGGATGTGGTGCTTATGTCCACGGTGTGTGACAGATGCGGTTACAAGTCGAATGAGGTCAAAACGGGAGGGCCAATTCCGGAGAAAGGCTTGGAAGTAACTTTGTACTGCGATGACCCCGAAGATTTGGCTAGAGATGTGCTTAAATCAGAGAGTTGCGGTGTTCAGGTACCTGAACTAAACTTGGATTTGGCACCTGGTACATTGGGCGGTCGCTTTACTACCTTGGAGGGTTTGTTGAGAGAAGTTAGAGATGATTTGTTCTCCAAAGTCTATACAGAGACTTCAGATAGTATGGATGATGCCACCAAAAGCAGATGGAAGGCCTTCTTTGACAAGATGGATCAAGCCATTGCCGGTAAATCCAAATTCACCATCATTATGAAGGATCCTTTGGCCTCCTCTTATATCCAAAATGTATATGCTCCTGACTCTGATCCAAACATGAAGCTAGTGGAATTTGAAAGAACGAAGGAAGAAAATGATGACTTAGGCCTTAACGATATGAAGGTGTAGTGCGGATTAGGACGAATTTAATATATAATACAATTTAATATAATATAGAAGTAAAAGCATCATGCTTTCGTTAAGTTTTCATACTAGTATTCTCATGTAGTTACATAAAGAGAAATCTTCCTTGAAAAAGATAGAGTTTACCTTCGCGACGATGTCTAGAAGATTATACTATATAAAATGGAAGTGCAACATTTATCAAATTCACGCAAATGGGTTCGCAAAGTTTGTTTGCACGTCTTCTGACTCCTTAGAAATCATTGTATCTGCCTCGTCAATTTTCTGCCATAACAAATTATGTTCAATACGGTCACCAAATATAAAGTAGTTATCGTTGGCAAACTGCGAATAAAATGTAACCCTTAATAAAACGTCAGTAAATTTAATTTCTCCTTTGTCCTTCTCCTTATTTGATAAAGAAATCGTCTTCAATTCCTTCACCAAATGGTCAAAAGTATATTCCGGTGAACGAGGCGCCTCTCCACCATCAATAATAAGCTCTTCAGGAAAAGAAATCACATCCTCCTTGTTCAAAGACCTCAAGAAGGATTCAATACTTTCGGCAGGGATATATCCACTTCCGCTTCTATCAAAATTCGAATTCGACCAAGCATTCTTGAACTTTCTTATTTCCTTCCTATTTGTGGCATCATGTGCTCCATGCATAAAGTAACTGAAGTTGTTAACCACAAGGGAAATAAATATATTCATGAAAATATACATGGAAATAATATTCCATGAAATGAAAAGAAAGTACGCCAAATTCTTATGACCACAATCATTTTCGGCGTATCCTCCGTCATAGCAATACGGAGTCTGTACTGTGAAGTCCATCATAATACTATTCCAGCCTTCTCCAAAACTCATTTCAAAAAGCATTAGCATTGTTTTTGTGACGGTTCGTGCATTTAGATTTCCACTTGTATTGGAACTCGTTCTAGTTAAACCAAAAATCTGATTCATTGCTAATGCAAAAACAATGAATAGCATAAACCAAGTGTACGCCATTGCAAGCAGAGAGGGGATGCTAGCCGCAGCACACCTTAATAGCATACTTATATTGTCAAACATTGGAATAATGAATAGAAGCACACCGACAAGAAATGCCTTGTATATGTTGGTATAAACCGTTGACATGGCTAATCTATGAATAGCAAAATTGCAAATAGACATGCTGAATGCTCCCGACGAAATAAAGAGTCGAAGCCAGTTCCATTTGTTGTGAAAAAATATGATTGGGCCATAAGCGTATAAAACGGCCAAAGTGTATAAAAGCATTCCTGAGGAGGAAAAGACGTAAAGAGCATTCCTGGCATTGTTTCCGGCTTCACTTATGGGGTAGCATTCAGAGACCAAGCCCCCAACATGAATAAAGTATAAGGCTGTCATAACCCATTGCAAGACCGAGCTTTTAGATGTAAAGAGATTATAAACCCAGCTCCGCAATGTTCCTGAAGTCTCTGCTCTCCTTTTGGAGGGCTTGATTTGGGTAAGAATTTTCTTCACCTCATACCATTTTAGCTGTATGTCTTTGTAGAACGCCAATCCTGTCCTTATTGAATAGCTTGTTATGATCACAGAAACGAATAAATTCAAAATCAAAATGATAGCGCAAAAGTTAAAAATAACAATAAAAAATGCATTCCCGGGAGAAGCAAACGGTTTGGGTGCAGATGTGTATCCGGTCGTATTCATCATAGAAACCAATAAATTCGACCAACCCTCTAAAGAAATCATTTGGAATAAGGTAAAAATAGATGCCTTAAAATCATCAAAGCCCCAAATTGGTGATTCATAAGTATTTGGACTGAGTACGCTCCATTTGCCGTAGACCTCATTGGTGTACTCAAGAATACAATTTTCTGCATCTGATTGTCCGTCGTCACAATAGCCTAGCTTTCCTCTAAATATGTTCAGTCCCCAGAGTGCAAATGGAATTAAAAGAGAAAGCGAAACCGATCCTGCCTTAATGATGTTTCCTGCACCTGCAAAGAGGGCTGACATAAAGTATTCCTCTGTTTTCTTAGACAAAGTTAATAGACGGAAGCCTCTTAATGCTCTAAATGCTCCGATTGTGGCAAGGAGAGAGTACTTATCAAATAAAGTTGAGAAAACTGTAACCCACAAGGAAGAAAGAACGATAAAATCTAAAATATTCCACACGGACTTAAAATAAGCGGTGCTTGTAAATAAAGCTCCGTCAGCAACTATCTTGATGATGAATTCAATGGTGAATATCAAAGAAAAGAAAAAATCCACATATAGAGTCCAATTCCACGTATCATTTTGCAAATTGTTTTGCTTTCTGTAAAGTGGTGTGGTGAAGCAAGCAACGCCAATTGTTGCAATTGAACAAACAAACATGAAAATCGTAAATGGTTTCCCAAATCGTGCTCTCTTCACAGATCCTTCCGGTCTTTCACCTTTAGGTGGTGACACAAATAATTGGCAAAACCTTCTAAACCGATTTGTGGGTAGAAATATGTACAATGTTCGTTTTTTATCATTAACTTTAGAAAATGTTGGGTTTCCAAGTGTCAAGTTTCGACGAGTATTTCCGACACGTGAAATTGTAGCTTCCAGAGAGTCTTTCATTCTTGTGTAGAATGGAATAATAGTCAGATAATTATCAAAAAAGGTGCCAATTGAATGCAGCATTGAGCTTCCCGGATTCTCATTGTCTCCACCTTCTGCCTTGATTATTCTGACCATTTCTCGGCATATCCAGTCCTTCCATTCTGCCCTGCGGTTGGGTTCAAGAAGTTCCAAACGAGGAATAAGTCTACAAACGGCAGAAAAAAGCTGCTTTCTTTCATCAGTTCTTTTGACCTGTAATTTGTGACAGTATTGCTGAATTTGGATAGGCTCCTTATCACCATCTGAAATTTCAATATTTTCTGTCATGATAGCAATGAAAATATTAATTATAATCATGTTGGAAAAAACAAACCAACAGATCAAACTTATGGTGACACTGAGACGTGTGAATAAATTGGCACTATACTGTTGTGCCATGTACAACATGGTAGTCCAATTCTCGGTAGAGGTGATGACATACAAAGAAAGAAGCGAGTTGGGTAATGTTTCAAATATTAGTTGTTCTTCCTCATCAATAACTGAAAGCGGTATTAGACCTTCGAATAGCCTTGAGATGCATATGCTGATAAAGTAGAGAATAAGGACAAAGAAAATGCACATTTCAACGAATGGTGATAGAAGACTGAACACAGGAGCCCATGCATCAGTAAGGAATTGAAGAGAAATCACCACCCTATAAAACCTCATTATCTGGAACACTGAAAGCCATCCATATGAATTCCCTAGACGAGAATGTATTGGAGGCAAAACAATCAAAAGTGTAATAATTGCCAAAAATGCGTCTATCCAATTGAAGACAGAATAAAAAAACTTCCTCCAATTTCTTCCAGGAACAAAAAGCAAAAATCTGAATACGATTTCCAAGAAAAGTATTACAGAAGTGGCAACTTGAAATTTGTAAAAGCGATCTTGCACAATCATCTTATCGCTTGCATTTTTCGTGCATTCAAAGATAAAGTTGATCAAAATAAGCATAACGAAAAGCGGATCAAACTTTAGGCACTTTCGAATGTAATTCGTACTCTGAATGAACTCTTTATAATTCTCGAAATTGTTCTTGAGATATCTAAAGAATCCTTCCTCTTCCTCAGCATCTGTCGATCCTCTAACCTTTCTTCTTCTTGCTTTCTCCTTTAATTCCTTCATATGCTGACCGTAAGATTGCCAAACTACTGCGACAATTAAATTTGCCATCCACACCGTTAGAACCATCATAGCAATAACAAAATAGAGGGAGGAAGCAACGTTATCGCTATCCATAACATTGTACATCAAATCACTGAATGTGTTGGCACTAATAATGACAAATACAATTTCTAATGAATGAAATATGTTATCAAATGATAGTGTATTGTTATACGGGTTTTCCTTAGTGACACAAACAGAGTAAGCGGGACAACGATACCCTTTAATCATGTCTGATGATAAGCCATCTTCTTTGAGAAATGGCATAGCCGTGAGATTTATAGGGTCAAGATACGATCCACAAAATTGGTCGGAATTCATGTAAGTATCGGTGCTGTCATCTGGGTTTGTCCAAAGACAGTGACGTCTAAAAGAGGACTTGAATCCTTGAACTCCAACTATCGCAAATAGGAGGCCAAATCCAACCAAAAATATGAACACGTCCTTGCACTGTGCAATTGCTCCCACTATAGCCTTAAGTGAAGCTCTTGTACCACTGGCAAAGTTTAAAAGACGTAAAATTTTAAGACACATCAAAGCACGAAATAGCATGCAATGATTTTTCACATCTGTTATATGAACTGAAAGGCCAAGTGAAATCCAAAAGGAAACAACGGAAACAAAGTCAATAACATTGAATCCACTTTTGAAGTACGCTCTATTGATAAGCATATATTCACCATCATCGACTTCATCCCCAAAGCCATGATCTCTTTTGCTAGATGACCCTGACAGTGATGAGGACGAGTACGATTTTGCGGAAGGAAGTTTGGTTAAATTCTCTGAAGAGTCAAAAATTTGGTTCGAATCTGTAAATGGATTGTCATTTTTATTGGATCCTGCTCCTTTTGAATCAGTTGGAAGCTCAAGAAAGGACTTTCTATGGGACATTACCACATGGTCAATACTGAAGGGATCATCTTGAACGTTATCAGCTGTTGCGCTGGTGTTGCTAGGCACTGCACTTAATGCTCTGCGCTTTTTAGGGCTAATTCGCACTGAATTTGCACGATTACCCTTCAGCAGCGTCATTTCGTATTCCTCTGAGGCACCCTTCCCTTCATGTACCAAAAAGAGATCATCATCAGACACATTTTTCCTCCGTTTAAAAAAGGATAGATATTGTTTGAGATAGGATGTCTTGTGATATCCTAATAGTTCAAACAACTGTGAGTCATCATATACGCCAAAAGAGATGAGCTTTAGGAAAACCTCTTCAGTGTAAACAATGTAAATCGGAACTAAGGTCCAATCTACCCACGTATATCCCATGTTGTGTACATATCCATGGCTTATTGACCATTGCTGGTAGGTCAAAAGCAGCGTTTGAAGAATTAATAATGATGTAATAAGCATTTGGAAAGTGATACTGGTGACAATATGGTAGCAGCGCAGTCGAAAAGGGGACTTCTGTGAAAATAAATGCATAGATTTACCATAGATGTTTGGAACTGCATCCGAAGAAAATGACACAGCATCTGCATCTGATTTATTATTCTGCGGTAGATTGGAGGATAGTCTGGAAAGTTGTAGCATTTGACCTTCGTCTAGCAAGACAGTAGCCCCTTCATTGACGTATTCGCATATTGTCCGCCATTTTTGATTGATGATGTGGTAAAGAGAACAAGAACGTGTTTTTAGAGATTTAGTTTCAAGAAAATTCAGAGCTCCTTGTTGAGTCGGTGTTGAATCAGGAAGTGTGTTGTTTGAAGATGACCATTTGTTTGGACAATCTAGGGAGGCATTTGATTGCGAGGCGTAAGCGGTTTTGATGGAGACATCTACTTTTTTTTCCTTTGGTATTTTGCTTTTCTCCGGCAGGTCGCTAATGGACTCTGAAATAGGTTGGTATTCAGTAATATTTAGGTCATCCGACAGCGCAGCGGAAGCCTTCTTGAAAGCTTTTTCCAAATAGGTGCTGATCTCTTTTCTGTATACTGAAGATGATGGCAGTGAAGGTGGAGGGACTCGAAGTCTTGAAGCATCGATAGAGCCTGCAGAATCACGAGCACGAGAGGGTGGAATCTGGGAATGATAGTTGCTTGATGCAGAGGAGTGTCGACTCTCAGAAATGTGATTCAGCGAGGTGAAGGATGAGAAGTTGGAGTTGGAAAATCCCGGGCCCACTACATTAACAGGGGTAGCTCCCACCCAGTTCGATACTGATGGCCGAGATCTTCTCTTTCTAGTATCCACAGAGAGGCTAGGCTTGCGGGAAGAAGCAGAAGAGTATCCCTGAATTTTTCTGAGCGTAGTAGGATCGGAATTGGTTCTGGAAGAAGAAGTGTTGATGTAGGAGCTCTTTCTGGAGAGACCTTCTCCTGAAGATGACGTGACAGGAGCACTGGTCACCCTAGAACCGGCATTTCTGGTGACAGACTCGGGAATGGTGGTGATGGAACCCGTGAATGGATCATGATAAGACATCACCAATGAGTTCGTAGAGTGCGTGGGGAGCGGGTATTGTGAATCAGACACAGACCTTGGCGGTCTCCTGCGCTCTGGGAAGGAGCCAGATGTAGGAAAGGAATGTTGCAAAGGATGATTGGATATATCGCCGAGTGGATCGATGCGGTGGTGTCGAATAGACCGCTGAGCTGGAGTTTGATCTGGTTCTTCAACATTTGACGAGGGTGTAAGTGGATCGGCCGACGAAGGTCGTTGTAGGGGAGGAGCACGTTTTATAATTCTCCTTTTTGGCCTACGCTCATTGTTTGGTCTCATTTATGTGCCGAAACAAATGATTGGACTGTATGAGAAGAAGGGTAAGACAAATCTGCGCAGCTAATTGACGAGTAGGTGAAAAATTTATTTAAACTTGAGTACTGCAAACCGTAGAAAGGAAAGCAAAGGCGAATAGCAGCTAAGTGCAGGATGTCTAATCGTAGAAGTGGCAGCAGCGATTAGTGTCAGAGAACTGAAATAGGAAGCAGTATAATTAATAAAAAATTAAATTAAAAAAATCAGACTCAAAAAGAAAAAATAAAAGAGCCCACCATTGTGTGGCCCTGTAGTTTGCGACCGCTTACAAAAATAGATCAAAATCGATTAAGCTTCCAGAAGCGGCTAAATGGTAGATGGGTGGAGCAGAAGCATCTGGGCGGCAAGCCAGAAAACACAACGATGCTTTCCTGGACCAGAAAACAGAGAGAAAGTTATTACGTGGATAAGGTATAGATGAGAATTGCCAGAAGAAGATTTGTTGAAGCTGATGATATCGGGCATTTACTGTGATGGAAAAACTACAGCCGGTAGGAGGTAAGCCACGCCGACGTCATGGCGGAGAAACTGCAGCAAGCAAGAATACTGGGGCGGTGAAAAGGGATAGGTGGTCCATCGGTTAATGCTTGCAGTGAACTAGAACTTGGCAGAGGTATAGGTGGATGATAGGCCATTAAAGGGTGACTGGGGAGGAGTTTGGTAAACACGGAGATTCTGAAAACAGTCGTCGCACTCGCTCGCTAACGCACGAGAATTTTGACCGAAGAAGCTCAAAGCCGTGGCACGTTACCTCTGCCGACCGTTGGAGCGTTGTACATTCCCATTTGTGAGCTTGAAGCAACTATTGGAATATTCCAAGGACAATAGCTGCCGCAAGTGCAGGCAGCTATGGCTCCGGTTTTTTTTTTTTTTTTTTTTTTTGAGCTTTCGATTTCTGTAAGCAAAGGTCGGTGCCAGAAAAAAATTATTGCAATCAAGAACACCTCTCAAAACTACACCATTAGCGCTATGCTTCTTTGGCTTGTAATCGTGGTAGCACTTTAGGCATACGCATCCTGCTGCTTGACCGCGCCAGTAATGTCAATCCTGCGGACCTCTCCACAAGCGCCGCTAAGACTCGGCTAACGTTTTCACTACTGCAGTATGGTTCCTTCACTAGTAGTCTATACCTGGTCGCCACTGCCGTCCATCTAATATGCTCAAAAAATGTGGTAGTTTTTCAGCTAACCCCCGTACCTTACTTATGCCACTGAGCAGCGTCGCATTCATCCATCTAGTTCGTTCGCTGCCAAATGCCTCGATGGGCTTGCACTCAGCTTCTTATAATGAAGCTTTAAGCCTCATGGCAAGAAGTTGCCAAATTAAGTTCGCGCATGAAGTTTCTTGGACCAAAAATCCAAGCTGCATAAACTCTTTAGGCTGGTTTAGCCGGGTCGTCCTTTCGCCATGATATTTTTGGTTTGCCTATGTTCCTTTTATTTTATAGATTTGATTCTTGAAATCTAGTTATATCTGTGTTTTTACATAATTCATTACTAATGTACCTTTCCTTTCCACTAATCTTCCACCTTCGTCCTCGACTCTTCTCACCCCAATGTGGTGATAAGTGCTACGCATATTACTTTCTATCATCTAATTCGTTCGTGCCACTAAATCGTTGTTTGCATCTTATGACTTATCCTGATGTCTCGATCTGTTATTAAGTAATATGCCATAAATTATCAGGAGATGTCCCTGCTTCTGTCGCCTGGCGCCGACACGCTCACTGTTTGGGAGCATTGTGGCTTCTGACTTGACACCACAGTTGGAGCATGTCAGATTTTGTGGCTCTGTCCAAGTCTAGTATTAAAGGAGAGAAATTTCATGTAGATTAAGATGAAGTAGGCATTAGTAGAGTACTGCTGTACAGCATGACTATCGAGCAGACATTGAAGCAGCCTATAAAGTCTATTGCTATCATAGGAGGAGGCCCCTCGGGTATCGCTGGTCTCTATGATTTGACCAGAGTGACCAAAGATGGAAAGTCTTTGTTTGGGAAAAAGACCGTCGGTCAAGGAGCCTTTGACAAGATTGTAATGTTTGAGAGAAACTCCAGTATTGGTGGTGTCTGGTCCGAAACATCCCGAGGATACAGGAACACTGATCCTGAAATGCCCGATGCTAGTGTTCCTGGAGACTGGAGTAATCCAGATGAAATATTCATCAAAGCAAAAATCACCCCCAATCTTGAGTCTCAATTGCAAAATTCCAGCTATGACAGCCCTGTACTTGTTCAAAAGACCAGCAGAGATGCTTCCGATATTTATCAGTGGAGGTCTTCCGCCGCATACGAAGGTCTATATACAAATGTCCCTAACAAGTACATGTCGTTCTCATTCGATGAATTGACCGAAGAGGACCTAGATAATCTCAACAAGAAGTACAGGTACTTAAAAAATCTACAAACTGCAGAAGATGTTACTACATATTTGGATGACGTTGTTCGCCGCAACGACTTGGAAAAGTATATTAGAACCGATACTAATGTCGAAAGAGTCCGCAAGCTACCGACTGGTAAGTGGGAGGTTGTCGTTAGGTCTCAGTACGTTGACCCGGGAGGAAATGGAGTCGACGAATACTGGTACAAGGAGGACTACGATGCCGTAATTATTGCAAACGGTAAGACCATTCCTGTTATACCCAATATTCCGGGACTAAAGGAATTTGTTCAGAAAAACCAGAATGAGGTGAACATAACCCTTGCCAAAGCCATAAAAGATATTAATTTTCTGAAAGAGAGCAAAAAGCTGTTGGTGATCGGCTCTTCTGTCTCTGCAATTGACTTAGTACAATACGCTTTTCCAAGAGATTTGAATCACCCAACTGTGTACATTGCTAGAAGAGATTCTAACCCTGCTTTAGTCGGCTGGCCAACGATCTTGGGACACTCCAAAGGTATTATAAACAAGCCAGAAGTAGCTAAGTTTCTTCCAGAAGAAAATGTTGTGGAATTCAAGGACGGAACTGTCGAGAAGGGATTCGACACTATTATTTTTGCAACCGGCTACCATTGTCATTATCCATTTCTGGATTCCAAGTATCTTGCAGAAAATGCTGACTTAACTCATTTCTACAAGTACACTTTTTCCATAGCTGACCCTACACTTGCACTCATTGGTAACACATACGCTGGATTCTTCTTCAATAGAGTTGAATGCCAAGCTGCAGCTCTTGCAGGCTTCTTCTCGGGACATTCTTCCCTTCCAACGAAAGAAGAGCAGCTTGATTGGTACCAGGCCAAGTCAAAGCAAATATTCTCACCTTACAACATCAAAAAAGATTTCATGGATCCTCTAATGCAACTAGCCCTGCCTGGAAGACCTCATCCTTTTGAGGTCGTTAAGGAGAAAGACGACCACGTTGCAGACATTTTCCAGGCTATTATGGTTATTGAGGACTTGTTCTACAAACTGAGAGCCGGTGAGATGACCGCTGAAGATACTGTAGCCGCTAATTAGTTATTTATAAGAGTAGTTTATAAGTTACGCTTGGCTAATCAATTGGCGTAGTTAGTAATTTACGGATGACCAAACTTTTATAAAGTTTGGTAGTTGATGTTAAGATCGGTATAAGGTTCTGAAGAAAATGCATCCCTTCTTTAACAAATACTTCAATAAGACTTTTGCTATCTCCCCTTTATCGGACGCAAGGTCAAATAGCCATTTGTCCATCAATTAAATAACGAACAAGTAAACGTAAAGGCCAGCAGCATCCTCAACATCTCGTTTGCGTCAATGCATACACACCTATCAACCAATACAGCACTACTACATATTTTAATGAATATGATTGTTTAGAAAAAAGAGTAAAGAGTTGAACGTATGAGAATAATCATAAGTCTCTTTGAGAAAGGTGGGTTGCCATACGCGACTAGACACATGTCGTACCATGTCAAAAAGCAATAAGCCCATTACAATAAAGCGCCCCACAGCAAGTTTAAATTTGCCTATACCATCCGAAAACTCTAAATGGATTCTGAAGATGAAGTCGAAGAAGTGGAGCTCCGTCTGGATTCCTGACCTCTGTCCTCCCTTATTAGCTTAAAATCGTCAACAAGCACCTCCCCATCCTTTTTGAAGTATGCATAGGGAGTATTGAGCAAATTAGGAGATGTAGAGATCATTTTCGACTGATACTTTGGGGTATCCGGTTCATGCGAGGAAACGGTCTTTGAAGAATTGACGTAGCTTCCAGTGTTTAAAATGGAAGAGTCTGAGTGGTATTTATCACCATGTTTGTACAGCCAACGGTCGATGAAAGAAGACATTTTGTTACTGAGTTTAATAGTTTACAAGCTCTCGAAAGTCCAAATTACAGGCATTTTCTTAGCTATTTATGCAATCTATTTCAAACCGTATTAGGTCATCACATCGGAACCCCGCGGACTATTGATAAAATGCTGCCAAGTCGCCTACAGAGATAAGCTTTACCCCTCAGGGAAATTTGTGGAGAGATTGATGAGTAATCCTTGCTGCTGAGATAGAGCAGCCAAGTAAGTATCAGTAAGTTTGTGGGATAAGAGGTAGTGTGTACCGCAGAGCCGAAGTGACCGAAGTGACGCCATAGGGTGGGGGCGGTTAACTGTGAGGGCAGTAAGTAAAGCATTAGAAAGTGTGACATCTGTATGTGTCATTAGTACACATAAGTAAGGAGCAGCTATAGATACGAAGAAAATCTGGATATTATGTCGGCCCTGAGTGAGCGCAATTTGCAGCTTCGCTACAGGGTTCATTAGTCTAGACCCGAGTAGGGGGACTTTAATGGGCGATTGCATAAAACCGGGTATTGCGGAATTGAATTGTCTAGAATTGAATGTATGCAATGGCAATGGTGCATAGATAGCCAGACATATTTTGTAAGGAGTTTTCAGACCGTAGATCGATACAAGGTCTATATTTAGAAAGTATACAGGCTGATAGCGGCCATAAGGACATGGCTTTTTTCTCTACAGATACAGTTCCGGCCTTTTTTACTCTTTTTATCCATTATTTCGGTACATATTATAGGTTAGAGTGGGTTGTCTAGACTTCGTGCAGCCCCCTGTGCTATGGCTCATGGTGCTTTTAAGAAATTTGATACCCGTACAATCCGGGGTCAGCGAGTAGCCGTAAGCGACTGGAGATGAGCGTAGAGAGCAGAGACAGAGTTACTGAGAGGCATTTTCCGCCAGGAACCAGAGTTTTTATGCATGGAAGCAAACAACATCAGTGGTGGGGGAAGGCATGAGCTGAAGAAGCCTACTGTAGCACGGCTAGAAGGAATAGAGCGTAGGAATAACCTCTGTATGAGACGATGGAACCAGCAGAGGCGACGGAACCAGCAGAAGCAACGGCAGTGGAGAAATAGTCGTTATTTGTGTTTGATTGTGTGATCTTCTAGTATGTGCCCGCTTTGACAGACAGAGCCGTGAGATTCGTCTTACAGCCAGGCTCTTATCCTACCTTGAGTACAATGTAGACCCGACTTTCATTTAGGCCTCATCGGCGTCAAGCATTTTAATTGTTCGATTCATCGTTTGCTATTTACAGTTACCTATCCTCTACAAACAGGTGTTCCTATTGCTGCTGCTGCTCAGCCTTCTCCTTCTCCTGCTGTTGCTTATGTAAAGCCATCTTCTTCTCGATCATCTTGTCCCGTTCTATGTCGACATATTTTTGATTTTTCCTTGAGTCAAGACAACTCTTCATCACCTTGGCCTGTTTTCTACACTTAAACCAGACTCCCATTCCCGCCTGCTTTTCGCAAGCTGCAAAAGACTGCACATATTCGTCGCAATCTTTCCATGCCTGGTCTCTCCAGTTAAGGAAAACCTGCTTCTCTTCTGCAGGCGTCAACATCCATACAGGCAGACCTTCCACCTCTTTCTTTTTTTCTCTTTCTGATGCTTCCATCTTGAGCTGTATCAAGATATATCTAGCAGTTTTACTTGCACCACTTGTTCACTTGTCTATGAGCCAGATTCCTCACTCCACCTCGATGCGCGGCCTCGAGAAATCTTTGTACATGAAATCTTACTCAACTTGTTTACACAGCCGGAAGAATGTTTTTTTTTTTTAGTTGCACAAGGTCCGTGATAGTTTCTACCGCAAAATAAAGTCGGAGGGAAAGCTTTGACTGATAGTTGGGACAGCATTTTGCACATACAAACAGCCTCAGTTAAAGAGTCCAGCAATCTGCTGATTACTGGTTAATGATTACTGGTTACTGATTACTGGTTACTGATTACTGGTTACTGATTACTGGTTACTGATTACTGGTTACTGATTACTGGTTACTGATTACTGGTTACTGATTACTGGTTACTGATTATTGTTACTCGCTCCGGTTCTACTAGATTATATCATTGAATAAGCTAGAATTATTTTTCTGAAGAGCCTGCGTATACTGGACTATACTGGGTTTGCATTACAAGGAGTGCAATACAGGCAACTGTTATTAAAATTAAATTGTTCTGCTAGCAAGTGGTGAGAACAGGCGTCTCACTCGAAATACCAGTTCCGTATAGAGGGAAAGCCGAGTTTTGGCTCATAGCAACGGCTGCTTCCTCCTTTGAAACGAAATCCATTGGCAACAATCAAAGGTCATAATAAACATTGAATCGACAGCAAAAATCACATATTTCCGATGGAAACTCTTCAGACAGCAATTTCTGAGACTCGGGCCGGTTTCGACATTCAAAATGACCTGTCTCTTCTTGACTCAATAGCTGCAAATCTCAAACAGCTCAGCCAGCTACGGTCGTCAGACCTTACAAAGCGCCAGGAAGAAATTGATCTTCTTGAAAAGCAGCTGAAGGACTTGACGGACTCCATCGACGAAATCAGAAACTCGGACAGCGCAAAAACGAACAAAAAAGACTTGATCGACTTGGAAAACCAACTATTCGAGATTGCCCGTAATTTGACTGGTCTTAACATGGACATCAATTCCCTCAAGTTGACATACCATCAGGATTTGAAGAAGTTGGACGAGCTTGAGGCCCAACTAGAGACGATCAAGCAGAACTCGGGAGAAGCAGGCGACCAAACGTCCAGTCGTGCAAAACTAATTAAGGCAAAGCTCTACCAGTCTTTAGGACTCAAAGTGGATCTGCCCAAGCAGCAGATATTGGTTGTCAACAAGCGAGCCAACCAGACCTCTGTTCTCAACCTAGATGGCTCCTACAGCGACTATTTCGTGTCCAACTTCATATGGGATAACATATAAAGCCCCACATGCAAGCTCCAGGAAAAAAATACCAATACACACCGCTTCCAAGACCTGTATTGCAATTGCACCGTTCTTTCTTTTATCACTTGACGCTATTCTCTATAATTGTATACTATGATTTTACTTTATCGACTCCACGTCCGTACTTTGCTCAAACATCAAGCTACCACAATCCGCTACTTCCGTATTATCGTTCCTCTTTATTAACGTATTGTACGTCTATATACATGCTTGCTCAATAGTCTTTAGGATTATTTCTAAGTGAGAGCTTTGTCCATTTTGGAACAAAGTGAACAGCCTTTCTGTATCCACGCTTATGCCTGTTGAATACCGTATACTTGTCCTTAGCCTCCATCTCACTTTCCTTAGGAAATTCGAACTTCAAATGATCGAGTCTGCTGCACTGCAATCCGTTTTCTTTTAGTCCTTGGTACAAAGCTTCGATGTTGGAGTCCACCTGCTGCATTCTCTTTCTTTGTCTTCTTTTCTGAGCCGGTGATAGTCTCCATGGTCTCTTCCAAAGAAGACCACCTAGTTTCACCGAAGTTGGCCTGAATGCTCCGAACATCTGTATTTATTGTTCTAGATGAAGACCAATGTTCTCCAAACTTTTGAAGAAATTTTCCACTCGATCGATTTGGTCGCGCACGCACAGCAAGATTGGGCGCTTACTTGAGGTAGCGCAGCTAAAGGTAGGCAGGAGGTGCAAGGCATGTACATACATGTGCACTAACGGCAAAATGAGGGGTATTATTATTGAAACAAAAATATCTTCTATTACCAATATAGTAGTTGCGTTGTATGAAAGAGCTAATGCCACAAAAGGGGTGAATTTTCGTGGCGGTGCGTTATTTACCCTGATATACCTCGATTGCGCTAGGACTACTCCAAATATAAGAAACGAGGCTCCAGTAGCAAGAATTGAGATAATAGAGCTATACATGAATAAATAATGGGCAAGAAGTTCTCCCATGAGAGAAGCAAAACTTTGCAATTGCGAACGCTCTAAATTTGTGTTGGCAACCATAGAATAGAACCAAAATAACAATAGAGAGACAAATATGTATGAACAAATAAACTTGTTTCTATATTGAACGAATCAGAATACTTTTCGCTCATTTTATTAGCTTTACATGACAGTAGTCAACGAGAATAGCAATCTAGACATTACTGTCATGCTACAAGAGCAGAGCATAAGCTAAGGATACATCAAGGTTTGCATAAAAATTATCCTATAGTCACAAACAAAGATACAAGGTTTATTCAAGCAGATATTTATGAGATGTACGGAATAGCAGAAAATTTTGTCAGATTTGAAGCAAATGATGATCAGCTATACTTTACCCTTAAAGGCTGCGAAGCGTAGGCATAATTCAACAGCGTCGGTTTGGCCGAGTGGTCTAAGGCGCCACGTTTAGGCCGTGGTATCGTAAGATGCGAGAGTTCGAACCTCTCAGCCGACATTTGTTTTTATAGCGAGGAAAGAATTCTGTCGCTTTTTTTTTTTTTTTTTTCTTTCTAATCCGATCAATACATATCTGCTGTGTTAGCGCCTAATGAGAGAACTTCAGCAAACGTCATGCCTATTCTTGCAACTAATGCATGCTTATGAATAAAGTCCAAACAAACCGCTCGTTACTTAATCCATTCACTGTATTTACCGATTTTTTTCCCCCTTTTACTGTCATTTCTCTCCTATATAACCATTATTTCCGCCCCATTCGTAGTTCAGACGCCTCATCAGCTCCTCCATATCGCAGAGCAGCCATAATACTCGAAAATTTTTTTTCTCCTGCTCATTCATTCCCTTGCGCTCACTCGCCCTCTTAATAAAAACGGAAATATTAATATTTTCTTTTCCCCCTTTAGATATAAGTGGACAACAATTGACAGTCTACAGTTTTTTTTTTTTTTTTTTTTTTTTTTTTTTTTTTTTTTTTTTAGCTCCTTAAGAAAGTGAACACAGGTTTAATAATAGAGATTTCTAATACACCGAGAAATTCCTTTTTATTGATTACCTTGTGTATCCGACATTCAATCTTCATTTCATTACCTTCATTGAAGTACATGTTACATGAGTCATTGAACTGTCCATCATTTCCAATCAAGTTTACCTACATTCATTTTACTTTACCTGTACAAATATGTCGGATTCCAACAACAGTTTTTTAAATTTGCCTTCGGACAAGGAGCCGGTGCCTGGTCAACAAGGCCAGCAATCAATGGTCACCACCTCTGGCACCAAACCAAAGCAGATACATGTTGCCCACAGGAGAAGTCCAAGTGAGTTAACCACGTTGATGCGTAAGTATGATTTTTATTTTGAGGGAAGGAAGAAGAAGAAAACAGGGAAGCAGACCAGAGCGTAAAGGACAATGAAACAGGAAGTTGAATGGGACATTGGCTTAACAGGAGGTCTGGAGGAGGATATGAAGAGGCAAAGAAAATCTTATGGCATCGGATTCAATGAACAAGACAGACATGAGCAAAGACTTAAGTATCAATGACTTCAGGACTGTCTCCACATGTTTGCATCTGTATTCAGTGAGCTGGATGCGGGCAGCATTTTACAGCGCAATTGGACTTGTGGCAGCTCACTTTCGTCACGGCGTTTCTGAAAGTTGAGGTGTGCTACTGAGATAGATATTTGTATCGCTGTTACCTACACAGATTTCAAATGCAGATACTTGCCTGCCTTCTCATATTTATTTCTACAGCCCAGCTGCACATCTGACGTAACCATAGAGCCATTCATTTGACTCTGTGAGGGCCGCAGCTACTAAGCTATGCAAATATTTTTCTTACTCGCCGCCGTTTGCTTGTTAGCGCCAGCTGTTTGATACGCCAAAAGTTTCTTTTTCACACCTTGATTTCTTTTTCCATCACTTAAGTTACAATGCTTTCTGCGTTGCAATAATTTTCCGCCCATGCGTGCGTGCGTGGATTGTCGCCAGACTGAATTTCTTCTTCCCCCCTCCTTTTCATCCTACAAATTTCTCTTTATACTAACGGTGCTCATAGTGGAGCAACTAAATCTTCAACGTCAATTGGAAATTGTCCAGGCTCAGCAACAGCAAATCTTACAGCAGCAGCAGCAATTGTCTCAGCAAGCGGGTTTCTCACAGCACCAACCTCAGAGTGCATTTAATTATTCAAATGTTATTATGCCACCTCCATCCTCGGGCTCTGATAAGCAGCTGCAAGTACAGCCACAACAGCAACGCCAACAGCCACAGATACAGACTCAACAACCACAGCAGCAACAATTTACTCCTACAAATTCCAAGAAGTACCATCATAGAAAGACATCAAGCATTAATTTTAACTCTGAGAACGATACCTATTCTTCTCCAAGGAGTCACAGAAGGTCACAGTCTTCAGCTTCCTCATACCAAAATCGCCCAGACACAAGATCACAGGCTTTAGGTCATAACAGAAGACATTCCCTAGGCCTTGCCGAGGCTCGGAAGGCTGCTGCGGAGGCACAGGCCCAACGTTCCGGCTACACATATACCCACTCACATTCACCATCTAAGTTGGCACTGTCCAAGACGCCAGAAATTGAAATTGAGTCTGCACCTGGTTCCTCGGTATCAAAGATTCCTCCTCTGAATCCCCCTTCGTTTAAGTTCCCAACATCTCCGAGAATTGAAGCATCGGACTACGACTCGAGTCCTCGCTCTTATGGCCGCCACGGAAGGTCCAGGTCATCCTTTTTGTCTTCCCCGACAGAACGTTCTCCTCAGAGATCATTCCAATTTCCTCCAAAGAATGCATCTGAGGCTTCAACATTAGCTCCACCACAACCGGCATATGCCGAGTCCAGAGGATTTGGACACAGAACCACAGGTTCAGATATCACAGGCAGCTGGAGGAGACAGCAATTGGGATCCCCTTCTTCTCCAATGCATAACGGCAACGGTTCCGTTTCGGGATCTTATGATTCGGCATCTTTAGCTTTACCCTCATTCATGCCGGGACATCGTCGCAAGAACAACTCATATGGAGGATCAGTGTCCTCTATATCTCAGTTCAACCAGAGTGGACAGAGAAAATCACTGTTTGCTCCATATTTGCCTCAAAGTTCACTTCCTGAGTTAATCAACGAGGGCCGTTTGGTTACAGGAACATTGAGGGTTAACAAGAAAAATCGTTCCGATGCATATGTCTCCACTGACGGTCTTTTGGATGCGGATATATTTATATGCGGTTCAAAGGACCGTAACAGGGCATTGGAGGGTGACCTTGTTGCCGTGGAGCTATTGGTGGTTGATGAAGTTTGGTCATCTAAACGTGAAAAGGAAGAGAAGAAGCGTAGGAAGGACAAATACGTTGCTGACATCAACGATGATGTTCATAATGATGCCAGTACCAACTATAGCTCGGATCAGAGAAGCAGGAAGACGGGCAACTCTGCAGGTACCGACAGCGGCAGTAGTAGCCAGAATACCCAAACAACATCTTCCGGTTCTTTACCTTCATCTTCTGGTTCATTGAATAGAAGGGGATCATTGAAGCAGAGACCAACACAAAAGAAGAACGATGATGTCGAAGTGGAGGGGCAGTCGTTACTTTTGGTTGAAGAAGAGGAGATCAGTGATGATGCCAAGCCGTTATATGCTGGCCATGTTGTTGCAGTTATCGATCGTATTCCAGGTCAGTTGTTCTCAGGAACTTTGGGATTGTTGCGTCCTTCTCAGGCTGCCAAGGATAAAGGTAACAAGGAAGAGAGATCGCGTCCAAAGATTGTTTGGTTCAAACCAACAGATAAAAAGGTCCCATTAATTGCCATTCCAACGGAACAGGCTCCAAGAGATTTCGTCGATAATCATGAGAAATACTCAGACCAAGTGTTCATAGCCTCTATCAAAAGATGGCCGATAACATCGTTACATCCATTTGGTACATTGATTTGTCAACTTGGAAAAATTGGGGACCCTATTGTTGAAGTGGAGTCTATCCTCAGAGACGGTAACTTTATGTGCGATGAATATCCTGGTGATAGTAGCAAATACGTGGAAGGACTTCCGAGAATTGAAGATGCTTTAATGCTTGGAAACCGAAGAAACTTTTGTGACGAGTATGTTATTGCTTTTTCCGAAACAGGCTTATTTTCAGACCATGCAATGCATGTAAAGGTTTTACCTGGCAATAAAATTGAGCTGGGTGTTCACATTGCGGATGTTACTTACTTCGTTCGTCAAGACACGGATTTAGATAAGAGATCCAGGAGGAGATCTCATGGCGTCTTCTTACCACAGAAATCTGTTTGCTTGTTCCCTGCTCAAGTTAATGAATTAATTTCTTTTGAGGAAGGAAAGACCGGTCTTGCAATTTCGGTCGTTTTTGTAATTGATTCGTCTAATTTCCAGGTTGAGAGCGTTTGGATGGGAGAATCTATTGTCAATCCTGTTCAAAGAGTTGATTATTCAACGGTTGACTCCATTCTGAAGGAAATAGATTCAGATCCAAGTACTCAGAGTGCCATTTCTGGATATATTGCTACACTATCGTTGATATCGACCAGTTTGAGACGCAAGAGGCTAGCTAACCAGAATATTGGTAGCACTCCTCATCTTCCATTGTTGGACAGCTTGGATGATGAGCCAGTGAAACTGTCATTGAACATTTATGACACCGATCCTTCTGCTGCAATGATTAATGAGATATTTCATCATGTCAACTCTGCCGTTGCTCAGAGAATTCATGCTGGGCTCGGCGGACGCGCTTTGCTTAGAAGATTCCCTATACCCACGCTTCTGAAATTTGAGAACTACCAAAGAAAAGTTGCCCAGTTAGGGGTTAACCTTGACACTACAAATGCAGCTACCTTTCAGAATTCTTTATTGAACATGAAAGATCCTATTAAGAGAGAAGCAGTTGAAACAATTTTGATTAAGTGCATGCCCAAGGGAAAATATGTGATAGCTGGTAAAACTGACCAAAGTTTAGGCCATTACGTGTTGAATCTTCCTACTTATACCCATTTTACTTCTCCACTAAGGAGATATGCCGATCTGATTGTTCAACGCCAACTAAAAGCAGTCGTTAAACACTCAGTGGACCAATATAACGAGAGTCTTGATTCACTGAAAGTCAACTGCGATTATTGCAACTTCAAGAAGGACTGTGCCAAATCTGCACAGGAACAAGCAATTCACCTTCTATTATGCCAGACAATTAATGACATGAGTAGAGAGACAGGACAAGTTCTTTGTATGGGCGTTGTTATTCAGGTTTATGAATCGTCCTTTGATGTCTATATCCCAGATTTTGGCATCGAGAAGAGGGTTCATGGAGACCAACTACCACTTAGAAAAGCAGAGTTTGATAAAGCTACGAGGGTTCTCGAGCTTTACTGGGAACCTAATGTGGATTCCGCGATGTATGTTCCCCCTGATGAAAAGGATGCGCTATCTTATAGGGCTTCGATTAAGAACAAGTACAGAGCACCTGCTTGTGAGGCTGTGAAGTATCAAAGTGAAGCCTTCGCTATGACGAACTCACTTGTTAGCTCTGAGATGACGTCGAAGTTGAATCAAATGCACGTTCAGGTTCCAAAATTGAACTTTACCACTAAAGTCACTTCCGGAACTACGTCGATGGAACCATACTTAAAATCTTGTGCTACGAAAATTGATGGAGAAGATCATATTCAGGAGATTCGTGTTCTTCAACGTGTTCCGATTATTTTGAGAGCTGAAATTGGAATGGCATTACCATGCCTCACGGTGAGAATACTCAACCCATTCCTTGAAAAGCAATAAATAATTATAACTGCATTTATCTAATATTAATGTCATGTCATGATATATTCATATTTCTTTTTTTATGAAGACAAAGCCTGGTAAGGTAAAGTCATTATATGGATAACGCTGCATGCAACTTACTTGTTACATTGTCAGCATCAGTATGAGGATAGGCATACGTACATACAATCACAGGCATAAATTACATACCGAGCAATAAAGAAACGTTCATTTAAACTAAGCATCAATCTGTTTAGCCTCCATACTATCGTTTTCGTAAAAATTCATGGTATTATAAAAATGTAAATTAAAGTATCACCTCTGGAACATCTGTCTTAAGGAGGACGTTTTTGATAGAGAATTGATTGAAGGTGACCGGGTTGAAGGTGCTCTTGGATCTCTCGACAAACGAGAGCCGCCGAGAATGCTGGACCTTGGTAGTTGATGACGGAACGACTGCGATCTTTCCAACTCCAGCTTTTTGTCCATATGGAACTTTTGATCATATTGGTTTTCATTTTCATCATCATCATCTGAAAAGTCGTCGGAACTCTTCTGAATCAAATACTTAATCGAATTGAACCAAATATTATGCCTCTGTCTTGTAGGACAAGTGATTTTCACAGACTTACCATCACGTGACTTGATGATGATGCTCTTATGAAATAGTCCAGGAGGTAGCGGATTGTTATCCTCAACAGATTCCACATCGCCGATAGCCAGAGCTCTAATCTTATTTTCTGCTGGGTCCCCCAAGACTGGATTAACCGTTGACCAATACAAGGTCATACTGTATGGATGGATCCAGAAGTAACGTTCATGACGAGACTCAGAAACAGACCTAAATGGGCCGGAATTGCGGAAGTATTTAAATAAATACTCACCGATAATAGTTTGGGTAATGGCAGCCACCATTTGTCTCTTTGAAGAAATAATAGTATTGACAGTTCTCAAAGAAGCAGTGTCACCAGTTGCCTGTTTGGCGAGTTGCGTTAGGGCGAAAGCAGGAGATCCATAAGGAATATCATCATCCGTCAGCTTTGGAGCTGCAAAGACCACAGGATTACTTTCACTGCTTTGAGAAGAGTTGTCTGATCTCATCTCCTTGCCATCCTTCTCCTGATTCTTGTACCACTCATGACTTCTGAGAAGCTTATTGTAGTAAGTCTTAGGTAACACAACAACATTAGGAATGTCGGGTTTTCTGCAGACAGTAGTGGCAATGAATTGCTTTTCGGGGATGCACATAAATCCCCTGTCTCTCGCTACTACAGTGACATCTTCTGGAGTAGCCAAAGATTGTCTCTTAAGAGCAGCCAATTCGTCTTCCGGTATTAATGCCAAATTGAACTCTGCAGCCTTGGCTGTGAGTTCCTTAGACGTAACAGAACGAGCCTTTAATTTCTTCAGTTCCAATTTTGTGAGAACCACCAAATCAAGTTCGGAGGCACGCCTCTTAAGAGCAGCAACCGATCTGGCATCCGAATCATCGAGCTCCGAGTCATCAACAATCGTGAGTCCCAAATCTTTAGCTTTTGAGATCAATTCCTGTTTATCATCACTTCCTGTAGCAATGGTAACGTTTTCTAGGTCTACAAAGGATGTGGCGTCATCAGTGAGTTCATTTAATGGAACCAATGCGTAACCCATCTTAGTTGCTTTATCCCTGAGATCCATCTCAGTATCTTTGGAGATTTCGAAAGCGACCTCACTATCGCTTTCTTGTTCACTCACGGCATCGACATATTCTGAAGAGCTGGAAGAGGCCATTGTTGATGCAGTCGACTTGCGCTCAAGATTGGTGTTATGCATCTGCTGAGCTTGGAGTTTTTCCACTTCCATGGTCTTCGAAATCAATCTCGATTTCAACTGTTCGATAACTTCATCCTTCTTGTCAGCATATGAACCTTCTGAAGCTGAAAGTGTTTTTATTTGACGACTAGCAAGTTTGAGCTCCTCTTCTTTTTTCATTAGAAGGCTTTCGAGCTCTTTAACCTTCTTCGCTGGTTCAGTGCCTGCTACCTCTGCAGTTGCTGCCGCTGCCTTATTGGATACAATATAAGCTTCCAAAACAAGCAACGCTTTACGCTTAGATTCCAATTCTGCATTGATATTCTCCAATGAATCCTGCTTTTCTTCCAAGGCCGTTCTCAAAATGTAAAGCTCCTTATCAGGTACTTCATTGCGTAATTCTTTACTTGTCTTTGAATGTCCGTGCCAGGATGCTCTGCTATCAGTCTTACCTAAGTTTCCTCCAACTTCTTCCAACAGATTTTGCAAGTCCATCTTTTGGTTCTCCAAAGAGATTCTTGCTCTCTCCAAATCCATTATTCTCTTTTCCATCTCCTGCCTCTTCTTATCCATCTTCAAGTCCATATCTGCCAGCTTACTGCTGGACATATTCTTTGGTAGAGGACTCATTATTATACTGCTACTGCCACTCTTATTCTTGAACTGTTCTTCCAAGTCTTGCAATCTCTGCTGCTTCTTTTCTAACTCAGATCGCAAATTGTCAAGTTCAGTTAAAGTTTCAGCAGGAACCATCGTCAAGCCCCAAATAGAAGCCTTTCCTCTCAAATAATCCTTTCCTGGTCTTTCCAATCTGGTCTTCAACACCTCCAGTTCCTGGTTCTTTGAGGCCAACTTCTTCCTCATTTCCTCAATTTCCTTTATCTTATCTGAGAGCTCCCTGTGGGCCTCCTCACCGCTCAACTTGTAAGTATCGTCTTCATCGATATCCTCTTTGGGCATAAGTCTCGTCTTCGTTTTCTTCAAATCCCCATATATTTCGGGACTAAGCAAAAACGTATCAGAAGATTGAGAACCGGTCTTCTCCATTTGTGTTTCAGACTTCTCTTTGTTCTTCTGCTGCTTCTCAAAGACATCATTGACTGCCTTTAAGCTCTCTTTGAAGTCTTTTCCTGTAGGATAATGCAACTTATCAATATAAACGCCGTAATCATCACCGAGTACTTGAAGGCAGTCCACTAACTCATCATACTCAGCTCTTGGAAGAGCAACCATTCCACGCTTGGAGACTTGCTTCATCAACTCCGGTGTTGTTGCCATCTTAGGCGAAGATATCAAAGTGAAGTATGCTGACTTTGGAACAGCGACAAGACCAAATGCCTTGCATTTTTGTGTCAAACTTTCCTCTGTATCCACAACCGGTTTTTGGTTGGCCTTAATCAACAACTGCTCGTATTCAGAATTAGGAATAGACTTTTGACCCATCTTGTTCAAATTGGAAATCAAAAATTCGAGAGATGGCTTTGTAATCTTTTGGTTCATTCCGATCAACATCGCTGATGCAGCGCCAACAAGACCTGTAGCAGCAGGTTTACCACCAACGGACAAAACAGTATCATGCAACTGCTTGTACTGAGAAGAAGAAATCAAAATCAAGTCCTGCTCCTTTGCAGCGCTCTCGATCTTCTCATATGTAATAAGACCTTCCTTCTTTGCGGCATCTAGCTCGAGACCTTGCTTGTTCAAAATTTCTTTCTGTTGAACGGCCTCTGCCTTCAAATCAGTAATCTCAACCTCTAATTTATGCTGATCCTGAATTCTGGCCTTCAAATCTGTGATTTCGTCTTCCAGTTTTTGTCGCTCTTCAAGTTCGACGGCTTGCCTCTGTTGCAATTGCTTCTGCTCAGAAATCTCCTCCTTTTGTTGGGTGATCTTCTCTTTTAGATCAGCGATCTCCTGTTGCAACTTCTCCTCTTTGTTTAGTTGAACCTGCAAAGTATCTTCCAACCTCTTCTGATCCTCCAATCTAACATTTTGCTTTTCTAGCTTGTCTTTTAAACCTGCTATCTCTTCCTGTAATTTCTTCTGGTCCTCTAAATCGGCCTTTAATACAGTGATCTGCTCCTGTAACTTCACTTGCTTTGCAAGCTCAGCATTCAAAGTTTTTCCCAAATTTTGCTGCTCCTTAAGACTACTCTTTAATTCAGCATTCTCAGCCTCGAGTTTCTTGAGTCCTCCCATTTGCTTCCGTAAAATAGATACTTCTGACACCTTTTGAGTTAATTCTTTCTTACTGATATCCAACTGCTTCTGAACGGATCCAAATGCCGCGGCTGATACGGTTGTAACTGCCACTCCAGCAGCAGCAGCAACTTGCGAAAGGGACGATTTTTTATAATTGTCAACATCACTGACAGATTTTTCGGTCACGACTGCTGTTTCAGGTTCAGAGCTTAAGATAGCGACTTTTGCACTTCCACCTAGCTGCTTTTCCTTGGTATTCAATTTCTGCTTCATTTGCTCGATCTCATTCTCCTTTGATGTTAATGCCAGCTTTAACTCCTTTATTTCAGTGTTATTGAAGAAGGCAAATCTCTTAGATTCTTTCTCCTCTAACTGCTTCTTTAGAGATTCGTACTCAGAGCCCTTTGATTCCAATTTGGCTTTCAGATCGGCAACCTGCTTTTCTGCCTTCTCTCTCATTCTGACAATTTCCTCATCCTTACTCCGAACACGTTCTTCAGATGCCTTCTCTTTATCGGCCATGGACTTGCGTAACTCTTCAAATTCAGCCTCCTTTTCATCCAAACTATGCTTCATTTCGGCAAGTTCCTTATCCTTTTCGATTGAAGCAGGCTGTTTCATCATCTCATCCAACTGTGCCTTGGCGAGAAGAAGTTCAGAATCCTTCGATGCTAATTGGCTCTTGAGATCTAAAAGCGACTTCTGAGAATCATTAATTTGCTTCTTCATTGACTCATGCACCTTCATCGGAACAGCAGCAAGTCCAAGAGCAGCAGATTTTGATTTTATATATTCGGCATTAGGTGATGCGTACGAATCCTGTGACTTCTTCAATGTTTCGTTAGCGGAGCTGAGTTTACGTTCCAGGTCAGCGACCTGTTTCTCAGATTTCTTATGAGCGCTAGTTAGAGGTCTCAATGACAAGAGTTCTGCCTCATCCGCAGCCAACCTCTTCTGAAGATCGGCAATCTTGGCCTGACTTTCAGTCAATTTAAGGGTATTTGATTTATGAGTATCAATTAACACAGGGAAATAACCTTTTTCCTTAGTCTTTTCAAGAAGATAAGTCTCATCCGGTTCTTCATACTTGAACTTAAGATCTGCTATCTCCTTTTCTTTGGTTGAAAGCTGCTCTTCATGTTCAGATCTGAGCTGGGATATTTGCTCCTCCTTGGCGGAAAGTTGCCTTTCAGTCTCAGTCTTAAGGGTTTGGAGTTCCTCCTGTTTCGATGATAGCTGCTGTTCGCTCTTAACCTTAAGGTCCAAAATTTCTTCCTCCTTAGCCGAAATTTGTTGACCGACTTCTGCTCTGAGTTCAGTAATTTCCTTCTCCTTAGATGAGAGTTGCTCTTTCAACACCGAAATTTCCTGTGACTTAGAAGAGATCTCTGATTGCAACTTATTCACTGCAGCCGAGTTTGCCTCCAGAGACTGCTGCAAAGAGGCATGCTGTTCAACCGGAATGGCAATCAAACCCTTGGACTTAGCCCTGGATTGAATGAAATCAAGATCCTCAAGTTGCTTATTCTTTTCCTGTATCTCAGCCTTAGCATCAAATAGTTCGTTCTGCTTCATCTGAAGTGATTTTTTCATTTTCTGGTGTTCCAAGGTGGGAATGGTGATCATTCCATGTAGACCAACAGCATGCTTCAAATATTCAATATCGGGCTTGTTTAATTTCTCCTTCAACGTAGAAACTTCTGACTCCTTGTCATGAAGATACTCTTTCAATGTTTGAGCCTCATCCGTGCTTTTATGGAGCTGCTTCTTCAAATCCTCAAATTCTACAGAGGTAACCAATTTGATATTCTTGACGGCCTGCTTCTTATATAATCCTGTTGCCATTTGAGGTTGTGATTGTAATTTGCTGGTAGTGGCCCTATCAAAAGGAACAATTTCATAATCTTGTAGCTTGGAAGCTAGCTCATCTTCGTTTAGCATGGAAATTTCTTTTGGAATTGCAATGTAGTCAAAATCTTTGGAAGTAGAGGAGTTGTCCTTAACTTCAATGCTTGAGTGGTCAGCAATTTCATCCGCAAGCACTTGAGGTTCCTCTTCGGAATCTTCCTCCTCTTCTTCGGAATCATTTTCTAGGTCGGGAATCTTAGACTTGGAAGGGGAGTACTGAGACCACTGATCTGATTTTCTGGGACTCTTTCTAGGAGTCTTTCTTGGACTTGAACGAAGCTTCAACACATAGTGTCTCAATTGGTTAATTGTAGCATAAGCATGGTTAAGATTGGCCTTGAGAGTCTCTGTCTGTAATTCGGAGCTACCAGACAGATCTTTGGACTCAGGAACAGGGGGCTCGTAAAGAATGGAGTCATCAAAGTCGAAGGTGGTATCATCATTAGAGTCGGGAGGCGGTAGTGTATTTTGTTCGGATATCTTCTTTGACAACTGTTGGTTGAGTGAGTTGACCTGCTGTTTGAGCTCGTCGTTTTCGTTGTTGAGATTATCGTTAGATTGTTTGACTTCGTTGAAGTCTTTTGTCAACTGGGAGATCTTGGCCAAGGAGTTCTTCTCGATTTCGCTCTTTTCAGACTGAATGGCCAAAAGATTTGTTTTCAAGTCCTCGACTAACGAGTCGGAAACAACTTTCTCGCTTTTGATTTTACCCAAGTCAAGCTTGGTGTGTTCTAGCGTCTCTTTTAGAGTGTTCAGATTCGACTCCAAGTTCCAGATCTGGTCATTGGATTTTTCCTCCTTGTCGCTTAACTTGGAATTGATGATGTTCAAGTTTGAGATCTGCTTCTTGTAGCCGCTGCTCTCTTTCTCCAGCTGCTTGATGCGGCTTCTGTACTGCTTGTTCTCAAAGGCCAACTTTCTCGACTCCACTAACAAGCCGTCACTTAGCTCACTCAAGAAATCGACTCTACCAGGACTGGATGGAGAAAGCGATCCTCCAGAGACCTTCCTAATTCCAACATCAGTAGTTCTCTTGCGTTCTGTAAGGCTGGCCAGTATGCCATTGTTGTTTGTAGCGCTGTCTGATCTGTCCTTTTTGGGAGAAGGAGAAGGCGAAGGGGTTGACGGTCCACCTAACTTCTTCTGCAATTCCTGCAACTGCGACTTAAGATCTGCGGAAACTAGATTATCCATATCGGATAGCAAGATATGGCAGGTGTGTGGGTATGAACAAAGCTGTGGATCAAATGTGAGTTGTAAACACTGAAAAGAAAAATGCAGGAGCGAGCGAGAGGTGAAAAGAAAACATAATCAATTAGATTTGCTTCCACATAAGGAAAACCAA
Organism: Allodekkera sacchari; assembly: GCA_030565225.1. Lineage (NCBI taxonomy): Eukaryota > Fungi > Ascomycota > Pichiomycetes > Pichiales > Pichiaceae > Allodekkera > Allodekkera sacchari. The sequence continues at coordinate 169,029 of JAJMBG010000020.1, forward strand.
AGAAGAAAAAGTTAAACAATTGAGCGAAGCTCACTCCACCTTTTTGGGAGGTGAGGTGCAGGAGACAGAGAGAGTTTATACGGGATCAGGGCGGCGGGATGCGGCTTTCTTGGCTGTCAGAGAACTTTAAGTATATTTAAGAATTCAGTAGTGTGAAAAGGGTTATTACGAGGGGACTGAAAGGTGGGCCTCAGTGTGTCGCCGATCACTACGGTACGGTGTGATTTCCAAGAATATTTATTTAATTTTATTGCTTGCAGAAATGTTCTCTGAAAAATCTTGAGTGCGGATTTTTTGTGGTGGACCGATTGGGCAAAGGAGCTACACCGCCGGCTCACAGCACTCCCAGGAAGCCTAGGAACAAACAAAAAATCAGAGGCTCATATGGAGGATGAAGTGGAAGGAGCTATCGAGAACGTTGATGATTTCAGTTTTGACTGTACGACATGTAGTGAAAAGTGGCCTTGTAGCAGTGCAGCCGCTGGCAGTCCACTCTTATTGCAGAATAGAGACAGCTATGGATTTGCACCCAGCACTAGAGCTGAGAAATGCAGCACGACTATAGAGAACAATGTTGCAGCCTATCAAGTTTCCAGGGGAAAGATATCACAGCGGGATGTATCAACAACCAACCTACCACCACCACCACCAGGACTGGATCTTGTACGAAAAACAATTTATTTAACCGCGGGTAAAGTTCACGGCGGTTAATTTTTATTTTAATTCCCCAACTCTATTAATTAAGACTATGTAGAAAGCATTTAATTTCCCAGCCGCTGTGTCTGTGTATGCGGCACAAAAATGATGACACTGCAGTCAGACCACAGCTGGTGGTGATCTCACCTGCAACGCTTGGAACCTGGACACCCGGAGGTCCAACACCAAGATGCATGCCAAGCTGGCGCGACAGCAACAGCAAACTCGTCTTCTTCCTTTTTTACTTGCTGCTACATTCTACACCCATTTAAATACATATAACTGTGCCATGTTCAGTGTGGCAGCTCAGTACATCGTTTTCTTAACCGTATGTATAACTTGTGCCGCTGTTTTTTCCCCCGTTGAATTATGCGCACAGGCAGTCAGTCCATCCAGCCTCGGACGAAGAAGCCTTTACGTAAGCCGCGCCATCATCTTAAGCGTTGTGTTCCATAGTCTGATCTGATCCTGTGACTTTTCTTCGACAAGTTCAACTAGCACAATGGTAAGTACCGTTACTCGAAGTTTGTTATCATCAGAACTAACAACCAGTTACGACTCAGAAAAATGCAGAAAGAGAAGGCCAGCCATCCGGCACAGCAGTCGGTTTCGGTGGCCTTTCTGAGAGCCAAAAAAGACATGCAAGAATACGAAGAGATCCCTGATGTGCACGTCAAATACGATCCTTCCAATCCCATGAAAATCCACCTCACTGTGAATCCAAAGGACGGTTACTATTCCAACGGAATTTTCGAGTTTGACTGCGAAATCCCCGAGAACTACCCAAACAAAGCACCCGAATTCCACTGCTTGCAGAAGATCTACCATCCTAATATTGATCTTGATGGCCACGTCTGCTTGAACATTCTAAGGAACGACTGGAAGCCCACTTTGACACTTGGGTTAGTGTTTGCTGGAATTCTTCATCTCTTCCTACAGCCAAACCCGAACGATCCACTCAACAAAACTGCGGCCAACGAGCTATCCAAGTACCCAGAAGATTTTTCCTCCAACGTAGTTACCAGCATGATGGGCGGATACGTGGGCGGAGAGAAGTTTGATGATGTTTGGGATCCTAAGGTCAAGCGAGGCTATGGAAGGTACTACAGGAATAATTACTACTAGAGTGCGTGTAGACTTTACCGTACGCCAGAGATTGTATATGTTATGCGCATTGTGCTACATACGCCGTGAGTGCTGGTGGTGGCATTTAGGACATCTGGTGTCTATCTGCTTGAGCTGAGCGGCGTCTGGTCTAGAGAGTGTGAAACTATGTGAATAATTATTTCGAAGATTTGGCAGGGGATGACAGCGTATTCTAATCCCGGCGCTGCCAGAGTCTGAGATGCTGGATACTTGCTGATTAGTGACTAGGTGGTAGCCAGATTGTGCTTTCCCATGGGATTGCTACTTGAGCAAGCGTATTTAAACTAGAACGGTAATAGTGATTAGAATATCAATGTAGGAGCACAGTAGACATGGTACGGTGGTTTGTGGCTATAACAGCAGAACTAACACTACAGGCGGAACCGGCCAATGGAACCAGCTAACTTCCATAGCGTCTACAGCCTTGGGCTATTTATTATAGCCACTTAGGCGCCAGACGTCGGGCAGAGAACTGGTTGGAGGAGCAAGTTGTTACATCGGACAATCTTTCATACCTTTCAGGACAACAGCAATTGTGGTCTGGTTTCCACAGCGCTAACAGCTGTATGCTTACTGCAAGACCTAATCCCGAAAAACTCAAACACCAAGCCAAGCAAGTTATTAACTTGCATCTACACTTAGCTACAGTTTTCTTGATTATGCGCACTTTTTATTACCGGCGATCAGATTCTTGACCCGACTGAAACGAAATAAAATAACCCTGACTATAAAATATACTTAAACATGACTGTGGCCTTGTCCACTAACGTACTCATCACTCGACACACTTGGAACAAATGGAGTATCTGGTATCGAGTAAGCGTCGTCTCTGACATTGTTGATGAATGTCATTCCGTCTCTCTGGACTTCGACACCGCTGTTGGTGCTGACCTTCAGCTCACGGTTGCTTTCCGTGTTGTAGGTACTCTCAGCAGGGTGAGGCTGGTTGTACATGTCTTGGTAGGTGAACATTGGTTTGGTATATGAGGTGAAGCTTTTGGATAAAACGACGATAGGCGAGCTCTTAATGAAACACTTTGAAGCTAAGTTTAGAGCTGCAATTGGCTTAGGAGACATGCTAGGATAGAAGTATCTTTATATCGTTCATTTCGTTTTCAGCTAGAGGAATTCCGTCACCTTATATAGTTACAGTGTCTGCTGATAGCAGTGATCTGGATAAACGGAATTGTTGCGCAGTATTTTGTGGGGTCGCAAAAGAAACGCGCAAACAGGGTTGGGTCAAACGGAGATGGCGGCCGCAGCAACGGCACATTAGAGTGCGCTAGGAAACTGCCTGTTATAGGTTCAATTCCACAGCTTTTTGCACCGGAAAAAACATGTAAATGCTGAAAGCACCATGCTAAATCTACTTTTCAAATTTTTATCGCCATAAAACTGCTTCTAATCCATCTTTCGGCACTCTGTAAAGCTCTCTCGTGCCATTGTGCACTCCGTAGCTCCGCATGCGGCTCAGGGTGACTCAAACGAGCCTCTCGCCATATACCATTAGCCCACCCCACAAATTTTTTTTTTCCTGAGAGAAACGGCAGGAACTCCGTTTGCCCCGTGCCCGGGGTTGCCACAATTTGTCGGGCTCTGGAAAGGACGTACGGCCCGGGGCTTGCGCCGTCGATCGACGCCGCTAGAGTAGCGTCGAATCTCCTAGAGAGTAGCAGAACTGGTCTGATTCCGGCGCATCCAAGATGACATTGACATATACATGGAAGAGTCTGGAACAACCATAGCTGTTCTGTGACACCACTGACCAAACACCTGAAGAGGCCACACCGGTCAGCAACAAGAACTGTACTACTTTCTCCACCAGCAGCTTGGAGCACAGCAAGGAAGCCAGCCAGCTAGTACAGCTTGCACTCTCTTGCTATCCCTTTTCTCCTGTTACCTCACATCCGAATGGTACCACCAGTTCAGTTCAGCACTTCCACGGAGTACAGGCCGTCTGGAATTACCTAATTTGTCTGCTGCGCTTAACTTGCGGCTTTTGCGGACATCAGGATAGTGTGATGAAGTTTTTTTTTTTTTTTTTTTTTTTTTTTTTTTTTTTTTTTTTTTT